>MU227884.1:2227543-2272221 GCA_018584345.1 Thuja plicata
ATGGTGAGGGTTTAAGAAGCATGGGTGAGGGTTTAAGGTCAAGCTTGAGAACTTTGACTTTTGGGAGTGGGTTGAATTCCTAATCACAGGATTAGGAATGTGACATCATTAGGAAGTGGGTTAGACTCAAATAAAGATTAGGATTAGGATTAGGATTAGCATGTGTGAAGGGGTTGGGATTAGTTTGAACCCACAGTTAAGGTATTTGAGGTAGGTTAGGTTAGAGGGAATATTAATGAAATGAATTATTTTTAATATATTCATTCATAAACAGGGAAATTAATTATTAAGCTTTTGATTGCTTTTGATATTTAATTAGGACTGTAGCCAATTAATTAGATTAATTTAGGATAGGGGATAGGCTTTTTCAAGTGATGAGGTATGATAGGGATTTTATTTAATTCATTTTTAATTAATTACCTTATCCCTATTTTGATTTGAATTGATTTGATTGGCTCAAGTGATTAATGAAATTTAGTGATTAGATCACTTAGGAGATTAAATCTGATTTGAATGAATTGTGCCAATTGATTGAAGAGTTTTCATGAAATAATTGGGGGTATGATCACACTTATGGAAAATAGGGTCTATAGTCAGAGAAGACCAAATTAGGGTGGTTACAAGTTTGAGTCTAGCAAAAACCAGGCTGGCGAGCTCAAATTTGATCAAACAATGAAGAGGGTGCAGTGAGCTTGTGATTGGACGGGTAGGACTCGAAGGAATGTAAGGACCATGTACAAAAATTTAGAGACAACTAGATAGAAAATGCACACTATAAACACTATCAATAGGAGGCTAAAGAACAATATTTACATACGCTACCCAGTGGCGCAAACAAATTTATAACTAACCTACAAACCACTACCCATAAATTTACAAAGGTTTACAAAGGCTTACAGAAATCTAAAATTATTTTACACTATCCACAAATGCACAGAGGAGGTGACGATGAAGACTAGAACACAAAGAAAACAAAGCCCCAAATGGAAAGGAACAAAGTGAAAACCAAAAAAAAAGGAAAGAGAAGGGCCAAAAGGAGCTACCTTAAAACCAGAGATGCTGAAGGAAGGGCACGGGAGGTGCTATGAAAATGAACAAATATTCAAAACCTACGAACACCAAGAACCCTGTAGGATATCTTGAAACACACATAGATAAGAAATTCCAAATCAACTGTTAATCACTCAAAGCAAATCGCACTTAGCTCGATGTTAAATCGCACAATTCACTCTTAATTTTCTCTGAGGGTAAATGTTTTGCAGTAAGTGTAACAATGACAGGTGAAGCTTAATTTATATCCCTTAGAATAAAATGCACCATTCCCTTCCGCAAATATTGAGAAAAAGGAAAACCTCCAAACTCTTGGCCTGGGGATCCTGCGCAACCACACCCTCCAACTAAAGAGGAAGTAACGACACAAGAATCCTAGGGTCTGAAATTCATCTAGAATGAAGGAAAAAAACACTCTAGGACTGGGTCCTGGAGTGCAGAAAACCAAAAGGAGGTGACAACAATGGCCACACGGAGGCAAAGGCCAAAGAAAGGAAAAGGGCTGAAAAAAAACAAAAAGGAAGAACCAAAAGCGAAAAAGGGGGACCCAATATTTTGCACACAAAATGTAGGGATGAGTATGCAGGGCATAACAAATGGCCACTCAATGGGATGAGTGCCTTAGTGCATTTGAGAAACATAGAATGTCTGGTTAATAAAACTGAGACTCATCGTTACTTGAAGCCTTTCACTTGCAAGGCGCGGGGTGTTTGGGAAAATCTGACTCACCATGATTCAATCCTTCAATCTCTTGTCAGTTGTGAAGTATGTGCTTTGGAAGAAAATCAAGCGGATGATTTCTGGGAGAAATAGAGAGACAACACTGAGTGCATCAGACCAAAATTTCTATATCGTGCACAATCCCCTAGATCTTGAAATTCTCTATTCTCCAATTTTCTCTTACTTTTCTTTTGAAGATGGGGAAGGCGGTAATCCTTTCACCGTGAACCTTAAGCTTAGCTAATTTTCATAGCGGTACTTCTTTCACCTTTCCATCCATTTTGATTTACTGAATGGGAGAGACGTTCCAGACCTGGGATATTCTTTTGATTTTTAGATATGGACAATAACTAGTGAAACCGCTCTGCCCTCATGGATCATACAATTACTTCCTCTTTATGGTTTTGTGTTAACTATTGTCAAGACTTTCAATATGTGAAACCAATGAAGATTGCCCATAACCTTTTACCATACATTTAAAATAACTCCAGAGTGTAGAAAAATCCTCACCATGCTAACAACAGATTCTAGACTAACAAAAATGTGTAAGGAACCATTTCAAGGACTAGATGTCATGTGAAGAATACATGTCTATAAGAAGAGAGCAACATGTCAGGAACCCTAAAAAAGAAAGACATGCAAAGAGAAAAGAAACAAAAGACCAAAAACAAAACAAAGAAAAGAAGGCAGGCCTAGAGGGCCACCAACTATCTACAAGGACAACACACTCCCAAGGAGTGTCGGGAAAATTTACAGGCAGGAATATATACATATGATACAACTTCGGGGAAATTTACCTCCCGCCTGCACTCAAAGTAATGTTTGAGAAACTTTTCATTGATGGGAAGTGGGATGGCTTCTCTATTCATGGTGCTGAGGTGATAAGTGTTGGCCCCATAGATCTCTGAGATTAAATAAGGTCTGAGCCAGAGCTTTTGAAACTTATTATGCTTTCCCTTCTTCCCCCGAGCTTTGTCCCACAACAGGACTAGGTCTGAAATCCAAAAGGCTTTGTATTGAGATCTTCTATCAAATGAGCATTTGACAAGTGCTTGGTGACATGAAAAATGCTCAAGTGTCATGTCTCTTTTGTCTTCCATTTTTACCATGTTCAAGAGGCGAACCTCCACAACATTATCCTGGGTGTTTAATTCCTACATGAACTACAAGACATAGATTTGTAAGTTTACTGGGAATACAAGATTATAGCTATAAAGAAGGTAAAATGGAGAAGTTCCTAGGGCTACCTTAATTCTGATGAGATCCGCCCAAAGGGAAAACTTGAGTTTCTAGTGCCAGTCCTGGGGATTCTTCTCTAGCAAATGTTTGACTACTTCCAGCAGGTTTTTATTGGTGGATTTGGTGATGCCATTACCATCAGGATAATAGTTGCTAGAAAATTTTAAGGTGATCTTTCTCTGATAGGTTCATTCAAAAAGTTGTGCTAAAGAAAATGCTAGACCATTGTCACATACAATAGCAAAAGGTATTCTAAATCTTGTGACGATGTTCTCTTCTAAGAACTTGATGAATACATATACATTATTGTTTTTGCATGGGATTGCCTCAGGCCATCGGGTATAGTAATTGGTAGTAGTTAAAATGTACTGGTGGTTAGAAGATGAGTTGGGGTTTATTTCCCTGATAAAGTTGAATTCCCATTAGGCCAAGGGTTAGACTTCAAAGACCGGTTGTAAAGGCATTTTTAGGTTCCGCTCATGAGAAGCGATTGTTTGACAGGTATGAAACTTCCTTACATGAGCATGAACATCATTGAAGATAAAGGGCCAATAATATCTAGCCTGAAGAATCTAATGGGTGGTGGCATTAGTAGAGCCATGCCTAGTTCTATACTACCTGTGGAATTCCTCTATAATCTTGGCAGCTTGGTCCCTGTCTACGTACCGAAGATAAATCCCATAAAAATTCTTATGGAAAAGTGTCCCATTTTTATCATAAAGTGGGCACTTTTCAGTCACAAGGCACGATTTTTGTTAGGAGGGAGCCCCTCCAGACACTGGTTGTTAAGTAATATGTACACCAGATTGGTATACCATGGATCTTGAGTGATGGACTCCATAGTGTAATTCTGGCATTCAATGTTTGGAGTGGACTCTACCATTGCTTTACATAGTCCTTGGCCTTAGAGTATTTTCATCAGTTGCATTTCAAGATCATATTCCTAGAGGATGGCCATCCATTTCCCCCAATGTTCAACTAGTTAACTCTATAGAAATAAAGACTTGAGAGCCTGGTCTGAGATAATGACATTCACTTTGCTCCAGAGAATGTAGTGCCAAAATTTCTCCATGGCCCAGACTAAAGAAAAGGCCTTCTTTTCCAATCGTGTGTACCAGACTTTAGTGTTCTTAAAGGGGGAGCTCATGAAAGCAATAGGTCATTCCTCTCCCTCAAATTTCTGGGTTAAAACTTTGGCAGCAGAGTCAGTGAAGTGAAGGAATAAATGTGGAATAGGAGGGAATAGTCTGGACTTGCCAAGACCAGGGCTTCCACTATAGTCTACTTGATTTGGGCAAATGCTCGCTTTACTTCCAAACTCCACTCAATCTTAGTATCTTTCTTCATCATATAATTGAGTGGTCTGAAAATCTTGGCGAATCTGTTAATGAACCGCCAAATGAATTTTATCTTCCCGAAGAAAGATCTCATTTCCTTCTTATTGTCGGGCATTTGTAAATTTAGCAATGCTTCTACTCTCTTAAGGTCAATGGATATCCCTTTCTCAGAGACAATATGCCCAAGCAATTTCCCTTTAGTGACCCCAAATATACACTTATTGGGGTTGAAAGAGATACCATACTAGCATCATCTCTCACAGATATGAGCGATGTGGGCAGGATGATCACACCTGTTCCAGGAAAAGACCATTAAATCATCCATGTAGCTGATTATGCATATATTAACCAAACCTTCAAATGCAATGTCCATGGCCTTTTGAAGTGTGGCACCAGTGTTAATTAGGCTGAAAGGCATTCTCTAGTATGTAAACGTCCCCCACTTGGTGGCGAACATCATTTTAATCCTATCTTCAAATTTAACCATGACTTGGTTATACCCAGAGTACCCATCTAGAAAGGACATCATTGTGAACCATTTACAATCTAAAACACCTCATCCAGTGAAGGGAGAGGGTGATTATCCTTCTTGAAGGCTTTGTTCAAGCTGTGGAAATCCACACACAGGAAAATCTCATCACTCTTTTTGCATACGGGGACAAGGTTGGCAACCCATGTAGTATGTTGGATAGGAAAGATTATCTGGGCTGACAGTAATTTTTGAACCTCCTAGTGGATCAGGGATTCAATCAAAGGGTTTGATGGCCTTTGTTTCTGTCAGAAAGGTTTGGAATCTGGTTTTATGGGGATGGTATGTGTCATGATATATGTATCATAAGTTTTGAGATCGTCATACCCACAGGCGATAAATTCAATATATTCTCAGAGAACCATGAGAATCTTCTCCTTCTACTCTGGGGAGTAGGAGGTACCAATGTGGACAAACTTTTCTTCATCGACTTTACTAATTTTAACCTTTTCATATTTTCCTCCTTTGGAGGAGGATGATATCTTGTCTCGGCCCCAAGGGTTTGAATCAAAGATTCGTTCTAGAGTGACCATCCCCATCGGAATGGTGTTGGTAGGTAGGTCAATGATCCCATCATCTTCTTCCCCTTGCCCAGTATCATCATGATCGATTTCTTCCATGATCTTATCTTAAAAGATGCCAACATTTTCCTTGAAGGCAAAAATGTGTTGGTCATCTTTGAAAACCTGAAAGTGTGTTATATTGTCCGGGATGGATAGGTTGGGAACCATTTCAATAGAGAATCTCTGGAGCCAGGAACTAGCCATCGGCTCAAGGGTACTAGAGGACACAACAAGGGCATTCAGAACATAATTACATTTCCAGGGGATAAGTTTGATGCCAAAAGCATCAAAATCCTTGATTAAGCTCCATGCCTGGTTGTGGTATGTGACCATCCTCTTATCATGACATGTGTACTAGCTCTGGATCTATTTTATGATTAGCTCTGAAATCACCCATTTCCTAGAGGCGGGTGACCCCTTTTCTCAAAGTGAACAGGATTCTGAGGACTAAAGCCTCGTACTTTGTGACATTGTTGGTGTAGGAAAACTACAATATATAGGATGCAAGGAAGGATTTCCCTTGTGGGTTGATTAATTCCACTCGAGCCCCGTAGCCCTATTTGGAGTGGGCCCCATCAAAATTTAGGATCCAAAGATCATGGTTAGTTTTATGGGGCTGAGGAAGTGAAGTGGCCTTTCGATTGGGTTCAGGGTCGAGAGGTTTGTTAGGTGATTCCTCTGGCTTGGATGGTGTGTAGGTGAGAATTTTCTCTAGAGAATCTTCTAGTTTGGGTTCCTAGGGGAGCGACACTTCAAGTGTGCCAATGGGTGGATTTCTTGGTCCAAGGAACCCAGATTTGTGCTCCTTCTCTTAGAGATTGGTGATGTAATGGGTAGCAATGGAAATAGAGGGCTCACACTCTAGTTTAGAGTGTTTTTGGTAATGTAACCGACACCAAGTGCCAGACAACAGGGTGGCTGGAGTCACCTTGCTACCTTGTAAGTCTACCTCACATTTCAGCTTTGCATCCAGATCTTGAATCCTCTAAGTGATTATGGGATCCTCCCTGGGGAAGGCACCATCAGGGATGAAGTCAAAGGTCAGGATTTCCTTCTGTCGATATACCCTGAGCGAGGATTCACAGAAAAATATTTCATTTACCTTCCCAACTTTGGTAAGGGCTTGTTTCATTCTAAGCTCGCTTTCTACCCAGATCTGATTTGATTTCCCTTTCCAGGGGAGCCACAGGTGAGAGAAGTCTATAAAGAAATACCCATTGAGGGCCTTTGACCAATTTCAACTTAATAAAATCTCATAGGTTTTGGGGATGTCAACCACTTAGATGTCGATGATGTTGGATACCTAGGGATCCTAGATGAGATGAATCTAGATGTTCTTGAGCTGACCAACCATCTTCACAGTAGTTTTGTCCAAATGGACTACTGCACCTTTTTAGGGTGTGGGAGTGAGTCTAAGATTCTAGCAGATGGACAAGGGCATAGCGTTACCTAAAGTACCAAAATCCACAAGGAAATTATATATCTTTTTCCCTTTGATGTTTAGGCCTAGTAGGAAGGGAGGATCTTATGTATTTCCCTGGAAGACTGCCAAGTTGGCATCGTCGAAAGTGATAGCCTTTGGTAGGAAACTAACAACATCCGGGTTCCCTAAGAGTTGTAGGAGGAACTTCTTTTGCTCAGGACAATTAAGTAAAACCTTCATCAAATTCATGGAGCTAGTGGTGTTTTCCAATGCCTTGGTGAAATCAAACTGCTCCTTTGGGTAAATTTGGCTCCCCCCGGCCAAATCCCTGGCATGATTAGGGCCAAGTCCTTTCAGTGGGAGGGAATAATCATTTGTGTTAGAGTCCTGGGGAGTGGTTCTCTTGGGAGGCACTAATGTGTAGGATGGCCCTTTTCAAGATTGAATCTGAGTGTTATATGGATTCCATGGGTTGGTGAAAGTGTTAGCCTCAAAGGCCAAAATATATTTTTTCAAAGAACTCCTATAAATCATCTTCTTCTTCATCCCTTTTGTTTGTCCCGAAGAAGATGGTCTCACACATAAAAGCAGTGTGAGGTGGCTCTACTACAGAGGATTCTATGGGAGTTGGATTAATAGGCTATTGTCTATCTGAATGGGAGATCTGGATGATCTTCTCTAGCGTGACACAGTTCATGTCAGAATGCGAGCCAGTATTGTGCAATCTACACCATGTGGTCAGGAGTGGAATTTTGTGAGCTACATAGAATGACTAGGTCCAGCACCACCATGAGTGGTAGTTTGATTTGAAGGAGGACCTTTAGTATTCATGCTATTGCTCCATTTCTATTGGTTGGTCCAAGGCCTATTTTTGTAGCTTCAACCTCCACAATTGGCATTCCATTGACTTGATAAAACATTCTCTCTCTGGGAATTGGGGTTATGGGGCGCAAAAGGCCCCACCTTTAGTTGTCCCATGTTCATTGTCAAGGAGGACACCAATCGCCAGAGGGATTCAACCTCAGGGGACATATGGATAGTGGTGTCATAGTGCGATGGTTAAGGAGGTGGATTCCTGGAAAAGCGGCAACAGCCCCCAGAGTTGAGGATGGAAATCCTCTAGTTGTAGACGACTGATAGAAAGGTACTCTGGGAGATTATGTCAAAGTTTTCTACATCTATTATGGCTGATTCCAGGGAGTGTATTCAAGACCTGGGGTTGCCTAGGCTTGAGATGGGTAAATTTACCAGGCCTATTGGTCTATTAGTGGTGGACCCATGGCCATTGTTGGGGCACTCATCGTTAGATTGGGATTATATCCTCCAGCATAAGGAGTTCCATTGGGTAACATGTTGAAGGGTACAATTTGTCCCATCCCATCAGGGGCCTTGCTCAAGCTATGACACAACTCCAAGGCTAAGTTGTAAACTTTCACTAGGGTATCCTAGTCATTAGCGGTAGTAGTTCTCCAAAGGAGAGTAGCGACAAAGGGGTGCATAGCGTTCAGGTATGTCTAGATAGTCACATTGGTGGATGGGATAAAAGGGCCTATGTATCACTTCAAAGCCCATTGGAATCGATGATTGAAGGTAGCGAGAGGCTCATTTGGTTCTTTTTTGATGGAAATGAACTAGCTTTGGAACCAAGATGGGTCCATGGGAATGTGGAAGGCCTCCAAAAAGGTGTCTTCCATATCCTACTAATTATGATGGAGTTGAGAGGAAATTTTAAATACTAGTTCAGCTCATTCTATCCTAGGGACAACGGAAACATCTGGGTTACAATGTCTTGATGTTGTATCCAATGTCTATTCATGGCATCTTTGTAGGCTTGAAGGTGTTCTTCTATAGTTCAAGGACCTAGATTTTTTTATTTGGAGCAGATCTTCTCCAGGTGTGGAGGAAGATCGTTAGTAGTGTCAGGGAACTTCCCCATTAGGGACCCGGTATTATTGAAGTAGGTATCCATCGGGACTATTTTTTTCTGGCTTGGGTGGATGTGAGTCCCCAATATTATTTGAGGGATTTGGGTATTCTAGTGTGTGGTAGATCCCCAGAGAAAATTCAACAGTTGTCTCATTTGGTGGGTCCTTTTTCTTTGTACAAGGGTCTGAGTTCTACAAACTCTCTGAGATCAGGGGTCGATCGGAAGACTCTTTCAAAGTGTAGGGACAAAAATGACCCTATCCCATGGAAATATTTTTTCCTAAAAATACTACTTGGGGAGTCCTTAGGCCGTGTAAAATTGAAATTATCCGGGGGAGATGAGCTCATGCCCTCCTTCTAGCGCTAGTTTCTGTTGATGGAACTTTGTGACCGGCTCTGCCAATAGGGGATAAGTTGTCACCAAGTACTAAAGTACTTACCAACTCCACCTGTAGAGGTTTTCCAGAGAATGAATTCTCCTAGCCTCCAAGCACCTGGTAGTTAGGTCTCGACGGTGCAGTGGAGCTAAGTTGTTAAGATGACTATTGTTTGAGGAGATAGCTAGTTTTTACTCATCACTTATGGGGATTTCAAAAGGGGGTGAGATTTCCTGCAAGCATGTTAGATTAATCAAAAAAATCACAAAATCTAGATCAGAGTTAGAGTATACTTCTACTTATAGTCATGCAATACATATTCAAACATCAACAATGATCTAATGCAAGAAAATAACACTAAATATCAGATACACAAGGAATCACTGATTCGTATGCATTCAATAGCAAAGGGAGATAAGATCATTTAACTAGATGAAAAAAACTGAAGCGAAGGACATGAGAATACATACATCACAAAATATGTGCATTAACTTTGGAGATCAAAACAAAAAATAACAAACGGCCACAAGTTGTTCTTCCTTCTTTCATTAACTTGAAATGATTCCAGTATCACTGAGCAGTACATACATGGCTCAAGGGAGCATTAAGCTATAGAGAATAGACTGAAAGAAAAATTCTAACTACAATGAACCTGAAAAATACTATTTTGTATTACTACTAGACAAAAAAATCCTCAATTTTGTCGACCCTTTGTTAAGGCATTGGTCTTATTATTTTTACATAGACTTTACCTAATCTACCTATACACTTGCTAAGTAAAGTACAATATCCATGGTTGGTACTACCTGCACCACTTATAATTATCTCGGGATGTACAAAGTTCTGACAAGATGAAAGAAGAAGAAATCTAGAAGAATCTTCCTAGAGAAGAGAGCCATGGTACTGATAAAGGAAACTTTCTTACCTTGGTAACTTACACCATAAGCCTCATTAATGTTGATTACGGCTCCCTATCTTTGATGCATTCTAGGTAGTAAATGCGGGAGAAATGCCTCATGGGAATAAGAAGACACCTATCAGAACCATCCCATTTTCCTTATCTATCATTGTCTGGATCACCTACACTCTAACCATTATTAATTCTTGACAGCGATCGATTGGCTCCGAGGAACCTTGACACAGATTACTGCAAAAGAATACAAAATTGGGACCCAAAATTTTGGAGTCTAGGAGCTTATTCTTAAAGAATAACATATCTTCAAAACTTTTCCCTGTTGGCAGAAATATCCAGAGACTGAAAGAATTCACTATTCCTTATATTTTTTGAATGCCTCCAAAATCTAGAGAATCCCCTCCTCATCTATCTCTTTAATGCACTCCCGGCGGTCATTGACAGCCACCAATTGGTCACCCACATCTCTGGCACCTTCCTTAAACTCCGCAGCCACTTTCACAGTGTCATGCACCTAGAGCATCAAACACGTGAGACATGACATCCTTTCACCATCAAAATCTCTGGAGGACCGGAACCGTGACTCTATTATTTCATGAAATTTACTCAAAACAAAATCCACAGGAGCACATGTCTCAGTGCTAAAGGGATCGACAGCTGAAACCCTTGTGATGAATGTCACATATAAATTTAATGAATTTTGGATCACCAATACTTTATCCTTTAGGGCCGCTACCATTTTCTTCCTTGTCTAAAATTTAAGATCAAGTCTGGAGTGTTGGACCTGGAGGAACCCAAAATGCTCATCTCCCAAAATACCCGTCTCCGTGACAAATTCTTCCCCAAAATTCATAATTTCTTTCAACTCACTCTTCCATTCTTCATACTTCTCTATTTCTCCCTCCCAATAAGAAATGATGTCTTTTACCTGACCAATGATGTTACTGGCCTGTTGTAGGTCTGGGAGTGTCACTATTAGGAAATGCCTTAAGGCTCCCATGTGCTCAGTTACCCATTCATCCACAGCTTGTGATTTCTTCTTCATTGTCCTTAGCGCATCAATATCACCTTACAGGGGCGGTGTTCCAAATGTAGAGGCCTCCAAAGGAATCACAGCCAATGGTTGTGTCAGCTCTGCAAGAAGCTTGAGGATATTAGCATTTGTTTCTTTTACCTCCTTCAGCTTCTACACTTGCTTTTCATACCAGGCCTGAATTGCCTAGCTTGTTTCACTTAATAGGTCCAATTCACCCTTTTTATCTCTTCTCCCTAGAGGGACTTCTGTGATGGTGTAATCTATAGATCCTACTACTTCCTCTTCTTTATTTGGGGGAGGTGTTACTACTACCATGATGATATTTCCTCCTAGACTAGTCTGAATGGTATGGAGGGTCCAGGCCTTCTTATGCTTGTGGGCATATTTATTCTAAGCCATCACCTTGGATAGAGAGAGAGGTGCCCTCATTGCCACCAGGGCCTTTCTCTTTCTTGATTGCACCAGCCATTGTGGCAACATGAGTGATCTTGTTTCTAGGACTTGGATACTTGGGTCCTCTTCGGGGGCTTGCTGTGTTTCCTCATCATCTGTGGTCACTGTGGACTCTTTTTCTATATTCCCAAGATTTCTCGCTTCTCCCACCTTAGTAGTAATTAGGTTTTTAGTTTCAGGGTTCTCGCCTTCCCAAGAACTTATTGTGTCTATATCCATATTTTTAGGGTTTCCCACACATCCTGCTACTATTGAATTCCTTCAGCGTTCTCTGCCGGGACATTCTCCTCTGGGGGCCTATTTTATAGAGGGGTGAAGGTGTTTGACCTATGTCTAACTACTGCACTATGAGGACCACCTTGCCAAATGTCATATCCTAGGGTAATGGGTTACCCATGGTGTCTAGAGGCATTTTTAGCATGACAACAGATGGTACAGTTGTTCTCAAAGGTTCAGTTTCCCCAGCCATAGTCAATTTCTTGAATTGTACCTACCTCTCTCCTGTGGCAATCCTTGGGACCAGTGTCTCTTCCACATCTAGTGTGTTTTCCTTTTCCTATTCTCGAGTTTCTTTTTCTAGGATAACTTCCTTTTCTTGTCCTTCCCCTTCCCTAGGAATAATCTCTACTTCCTATGTGGTGATCTCCTCCACCACCCTCTCCACATCTTCTTGAAAATTTACAAGGTCATTAGTTTGAAATATATCATGGAAATTATCATGGGGAGAGGAGGCCTTCGAAGGATTTTCTAGTTCAGGGGAGGAAGGGATGAGCTCCACAGGAGCACTGCTTGATAGTCTGGGGCTTGTATCCATGCTTGGTGGAGGATTCTATTCTTTTCCCCCTCCTCATTTTTAATGGGGACCTAACATCTAGATTAGCCATACCCTCATTCTCTATCTCCGCTATGAGAATCATGAGTGCTACAAGTGAAGGAGAGCCTGAAGGAAGGGCATATCCAACAGGAGTGACCTCGATACCAAGGGAAAGTCCAGCGCTGATTGTTTCACTCAGCCACTGAGATGACTGTAGATGGGCACTAAGTTGTTCCATCAAAGGGACTTAAGGCAGGGATGGAATTAGGTCTAGGGTGGTGTCTTTTGTTTTCCCTCTACCTTTGCCCTGCCTTGACATTCTAGAGCCTGAAGTGGACTCCCACAAAAATGAACCATCTCGGTGGGTGCTCTTTTTACATACCCATGAAAAATGCACGACACTACACTTCACTATATCCTTAGTGATATTCTCTATCGTCAAAATTTCTGGGGTTCCCCAATCCACTGAAGGGAGAGACATCTTATCAATCCCTTTAGATTTGTATTTTGGGTCCTCCAAGGGCCCGCTATCTGATAAATCCTTTGGAAAGGTTTGAAGGCCAATGTCCTTCATCATGCCTTTTGTCATTCTCACATAATTCCAACTCTAGACTTTTAAGTTGTCCTGGAAATCCGCCCAAAAATCCTTCATGTGAGGCTCATGGAGCACTGATGCCTAAGGTAATGCTTGATTTATTTTGTTTAGTAGATCAAAATTTCTCCATGCCAGGTATAAATCTGCCATCCCTAGACTTTTCAATTCATTGTCGGCCTCTTTGGCCACCACAAAGCTACAAGTGTAATTCCCGCAAGTGATCAGGAAAGGGATCGTGGTATCCTTCTTAAGGCCATAATCAATATGGACCTTTAGGATCTATCTATAGTATCCCAATAAAATAATCCTATCCCCGCAGTGTTTGGGCAATAGGTAGGGCTTGCCGGAGAATCCGGTCACCCAAATGTATGAATGTTGTTGGAATGGAATGAAATAATTGCCATGGGAACTCACCAAGGCCATGGCCTCCTTTGACAACCAGTAACTAGTATCCCGAGTGGGTGTTAAAATATTGTGGTAAATGAAGGTATCATTTATGTGACAAAAATTGGGGAAGTTGGCTTCCCATTGAATATGGAAGAAATAATCTCAAGGAGCACTCTAGCTAGGCCCTGTCCCAAGGATACCCATTGTAAGTAAACCCTAGATTTTGGGTCTCTATTGTGCCAGTGCCCATAGAACATAAGAATTCACATGGAACTTAGATGTCTCAATGTATTTTTTCAGCTGGTAGTCCACATGATTGGAAATAATGGTTGCCCATTAGTTGTGATGTTGTACTGAAAGTAGTACATCCAAGCTAAAAAGTCTCAGGAATGTGGTTCTTTGAAGACCTGACATAGGAAGATCATCCCCGCTTGTATGCATTTGTTGAAGTCTGTGCGAGGGATCTTCAACTTCATTTTATTGTAATCCTTCTTTACAATCTTCAGCCAGTGGGTGTTAAGGTGTTGTTGGGTACCATGTTGACACTTTTTGAAATCCTACAATGACTCATCCTAGGAGATAATGATAGAATTGGCAAATAGGGGGATCCCCAGTCCCGAAGCAAAAGTGGTGGCATCGAGGTACACAGTGGGAGTTGGGAAGCCCAAAGGAAGGGAAGAAGCAAGCATAACAACCTAGATGGTTGTGTTGTAATGTTCTTCCAAGGTGATAATTATCTCCAGGGCCTACACAAAAAAGGGGAAGCAGGGGCTTTGATTATGCTAGAGGCAACCACATTCTTTTCCATATTGTGTTTGGTGGTGCGCTGATTCAACATTGTCCTTACAAGGCCCTGTAGTTTGGCCCACACTCCGACCTTTGTGTTGGTGATTTTTTATAATTTGGAATCCACCTTGTATCCCATGATGACACCATCCTTTAGATATTTTTATGTGAGTGGGAGGTTTTCCAATCCCTTCTTGTCCCTTGTCTTGGTGGTCTCCCTTGTTGAAGTGGATGGGAGTTCTGGACTTCCGGGAGGGGAAGATACTTTAGACATGTTACTCGATGATTTATTCACAGCCTACAATACTAGAAAACTATTAATACAAATAATCAAATATAATAAATTCCTAGGTTCCAGTGATTTCATCACCATTTTGCACCTTTCCTCGAGAAGACGTTAGTTTATATCAAATTTCAGAAATTCAATAAACAAAATAACTTACTTCCAATTTGATCAATAACTGGGGGTCCTAGGTATTCTGGTTCATGTGGAAAATGAGATGAAGGATTTGGGATTATGTGGATCCTGAAGTCTAGAAAAAATGACCATTATTGAAATGACCAGGCAATTCGCCATACTAGGCTGATGTGGGTTGTCACGTGGTCATGCAATGAATGGAGTAATAACATTTATTGTGATAGTTGTCTTAAAATGAATGGAGTGAATGCTACTTGGGATGGTTTTAAATGCTCATGCGTAGGGAATTAATCTTTCCATTAATGTTGAAGCGATGGAGGAGAGAGAAAGGCCGCAACTCAAACAAGCGAGGTGATGATTTTGAGTCCAACAAAAACTAGGTCGTTGAGCTCAAATTTGATCAAACGAGGTAGAGGGAATGGTGATCTCATCATGGGATGAGTAGGACTCAAAGGAATGTAGAGACCATGTACATAAATTTATAGACAACTACACTAAAACTCTCGCTATAAACACTATTAACAGGAGGCCAAAGAACAATATTTACATAGGCTACCCATAGGCGCAAACAAATTTACAACTAACCTACAAACCACTACCCACAAATTTACAAAGGCTTATAGAAATCTACAATTATTTTACACTATCCACAAATGCACAGAGGGTGGACAACCCTCTTATAGAGCCATCTCACAAATGGGAGGCAATGACGAATACCAGAACACAAAGGAAATATAGCCCCAAACAGAAAGGAACAAAGTGCAAACCAAAGAAAAGGAAAGAGAAGGGCCAAAAAAAACCTACCTAAAAACTAGAGATGTGGAAGGAAGGGCATGGGAGGTTCTCTACAAATGAATAGCTCTTTAAAACCAACAAATATCGAGAACCCTGCCGGATATCTTGAAACACGCACAGGTCCAAACTCCAAATCAACTTTTAATCACTCAAAGAAAATCACACTTAGCTCACTATTAAATCACACAATTCACTCTTAATTCTCTCCGAGGGTAAATTGTTCATGGTTGTAACCACCTAGATTTGGTCTACTCTAACCATAGACCCTATTTTCCCTAAGTGTGATCATACCCCCAATTATGTTTAGATAACTTTTCAATCGGCTGACATAATTCATTCAAATCAAATTTAATCTCCTAAGTGATCTAATCACTTAATTTTATTAATCACCTAAGCCAATCAAATCAAATAAATTCAAATCAAACATGGCTAAGGTAATTAATTTAAAAGAAATTAAATAAATCCCTATTTATATTAAATCACTTGCAAAAGCCTATCTGCTAGCCTAAATTAATCTAATTAATTGGCTATAGTCCTAATTAATTATCTAAAGCAATAAAAAGATTAAATAATTAATATTCCTATTTTTGAATGAATATATTTAATATAATTCATTTCATTAATATTCCCCTAAACCCCTAACCTAACCTACCTCAACCACCTTGACCCTAGGTTCAAACCCATCCCAACCTATTCATCCCATGCTAAATCTAATTCTAATCCTAATCTCATTCTAACCCACCTCCTAATGATATCACATTCCATTAAGGTGTGATTAGGAACTCAGCCCACTTGAGAAGGTCAACTTTCTCAAGCTTGACTCTCTCTAAGTCCACCTTCTCAAGCTTGCCTCTTACACCCTTCCCATGCTTCTTAAAGGCTCTCATTAATGCCTCATTAAATGGAAATTCCTTAAGCCCATTGCCTATTCAATGCCTTTGGAATTTATTTCTCTTACACCTCATTAATGAGTTTTTCAAATCTATTAATGAACCTTGTCCCCCTCTCTCTCTCCTCATTTCTTCTATAAATGGAAGGAGTTTTTGAGCAAAAATAGGCCCTTAATTTTTTAATGTAATATTGTTATGCCAATATTTTGAAGGAGTTTTCAAGCATTGTTATGCTATCCATTTCTACATAGCTTCATATTGCTTCATAGTTTCGTTAGCATGCATATTTATAATGTTCATTTTTAGAGTTAATATGCATTGCTTAATGATTAAATAGTTTGTTTTAACTCAAATCTTGCATGCTGATTCGTATATGTCACTGATAGTAGTATAATCTGAGGGTTGTTATGTTTCTTATCATACTCTTCTTATTTATAAAGAAATAGGTCAATTTTAGTGCTTTATATGCTCATCTAACCATGTTTTCCAATAATATAATGACCTATTGAAGTGTTGTGTCGCAGGTAATAGGAGTCATATTTCACACACACATTTCTGGTGCCCACCATGGGGCTCAATTTTGGTTTTGGCCTCATTTTAACTCCATTTTTCACTAATATATCTTCCCAGTTTTCAGGTCCAGAGTCATTTCTGGTAGTAGAAGCTTGCATCCGAGATACGCCCTCACACCGCAGAAATTGAGGCTCACATCCAGGATTTCCTAGATTATTTTCAGTATAGGATTGCATCTGGTGAATACTCTGTTGCATCTGGTAACACAAGGTTGTATCTAGTTTTCTGTATCATTTACTGCATTTCCTAGATCACATCTGGTGAATTTTTTGTGGATTCCATTGCCTAACCCTAACATCCTAACCAATGGTCATTTTGACAGCCTAACTAAGTGCTTGCAGGTTTCTGAGAAGGAGATAAGAAGACAATACTAACGTGTGTGGTTGTAGGGATCTTCAACTGATTTCAATACTAACCCCTTTTTCAAATCTTTAAAACTTAAAAACCATTTTCTCAATACGTGTCAAGTCAACTAGATTATTATTCTCTTTTCCTCTTGAGGAAAATAAGAAAATTAGACGTTGGTTTAACACTTATGGAGGGATTTGGGGGTGAATGAACAAGCAATCTCATCATTTAAAATTCATTGTGGAAATCAATAATTGACCCAATGAAAGCATTTACCATTGTGGGCTAATTGAACAAACTCATATTTAATTGGAATCAGAAATTGAACAAGCTACTCATCTAAAATTGGGGAAATTTAACAACACAAATTTACTTTCAAGCTTTCTATTTTTCCTAAAGTAGGAACATCTTAAACTGAGCACAAAATTTCTTGAGGGAACGAACTATTTGATTGAATTTGTTTTGGGAGAAAATGACATGGATTAGGAGAGTATTCTCTTCTTCTTTACAGGATTCATAAATCTAGACGTCCTACGCTTGCCAATCCTTTGTATGCTTATTTAAAAGTAGAGGGCCTGCTGGTTGAGGAAAAAAATCTCCCGAGAATGACCCAAGTGAGGAATGGTTTTATGATAACCCTTCAAACTCACTATAAATAATTACTTCCTCGTAGGCCAAAGCCTTGGAAGATGGAGCCATTTTTGTTCTTGGAATTTTGACATCATTCCTTGAACATGCTTGGGTATGTGTAGAGTGGAGCCGATTGAATATTGCTTGCAAGACTACACATATTTGAGTACTCATAGGGCTATACGCCTCAATTTTTCCTTGTGCAATTCTATGGGAGATGGTTTCAAATGGATTGACCCAACATAAACAACAAACTTTGTAGACAAACTACCCAATTCATCCCCGAAAGGGTGATAATCCTTGTGCAAGGCAAAAAGTAATTTCCCCAAGACACTCATCATATCATGCCCTCACTTGCATTTGGAGTCAGCTAATACAACATCATGACTGGAGCTATTATGTGCTTGGTGATAGTTGTATTTTGATTAGCATTTGAGTGTGTACCTAAGTCAATGAGCAATGATTTTCATCCTCCACCTAGAAAATAGGGCATAAGGATGTGTTTGTTCACCCTTTAACAATGCAACAATGCTTGATGTAACTGAAAATCATTAAAAAGATAAAACCTTCAAGCAAACAAAAAATTTCAATCCTAGGTCTACACATGTGTTTTCACCCACTGACAGGTCTTAGAATGCAATATGCAATCAGACGAACTTCACACACTTCCAAGACAAATTTTTCAAAACTGACCAAATCTGACAGAGACATCAGAAAATTGCATCCTAGATTTCCTAGCTCGTATTTGGTATCATGGCTCACATCTAGTATCCTAGCTCACATCTGGTCAACACATCATCACATCTAGGGTTTAAGCTTGCATCTAGGGTCATCAGTAGGTCGTATACTATATTTCCTAGTTTGCATTTAGGAGCTCACATCTAGGACAGTGGGCACTTGCAAAATAGTTTTTCAGGAAAACTCAGTTGATTTGGGTACCCTTTTGGCTCTTTAGTCTATCCTTGTCTTTTCTGGTCTCCCTGTTGCTGTGTCAAAACACTTTTTTAGATGTCTACCTTGCATGTCCTGTTATATTCTCACAATCCATCTCATTATGTGTGGTCTATCCTCTTTTTACAAAAACTTGATTCCTAGCTCACTATAAGGGCATTCTAACTCTCTGACGCTGGAACTATTTACTTCCATGAAAACATAAATGATACTTCCACCTAGACACACTCACTTGAACGATTGGAGATACTACCTGATAGTATCGAGAAACTTTGATGAAGTTGAGATACAGATACATGGTTAACACAAGACACAACAAGTACACATCTAAAGGATCAAAAGTACCTCCTAAATCACCACACTTTTAAAGAGAAACATCTCACAGTTCCCTACTCGATCTAGACTCTCCAGAAATGGACAGGTCCACTCATGGATGGAGTGAGGCTTTTGACGAATATGACAATAGAAAAAAACAAAAGCATAAAGATATCAAAGAAGAAGAAGAACCCACATTTGAATGTCCTCTATTTGAATTAGGCAATGAGGAAGAAATCACTGAAGAAGAGTACGATAAACTCAAATAGAGAAAGAGGTTCCACAAGATACTGGAAAAGATGATTGACGAGGATAAAGAGAAATACTTTCTCCATTTAGCATCCACTAGCGTAAAATTACCCAAGGATTATGATGTAGAACAACTAAAAGAAAAGGAGGTACCAACTCCTATTTATATTCTCACAAAACAACTTACCTTAATGCAAACGGAACTTGCGACTCTCAAGCAAGAGAAGGCTAAACCCAAAATGAAGTACTCTATGGACTCCATTTGTCCATTTCCTTTTGAAAAGAGTATCACTATGGTTCCATTCCCTCCCAATGTGGCAAGGCCAAAATATGACAAGTATACGGGAGATACCGATCCACATGACCATGTTCAAGAATTTTGTGCTCTTAGCATAGAGTACATGCATGAACCTGCTTACCTTATGCGGCTTTTTCCTAGAAGTCTAGGAGGCAACGCCATGGAATGGTTCTCAAAACTTACACCCAAGGTCAAAAATTTTGAGGAGTTAATACAATAGTTTATCCAACTCTACTATAATACCCAACATGATGTGACTATGATGGATCTGTGCAACACTTAACAAAAGACTGGAAAATCCTTTACCCACTTTCTACAAAGATGGAGGAAAATATTTCCACAGTATTCAAGATCCATTCCCGAATCTGAGAAGATGGAAATATTTGTTAATAAATTAGTGCCTGAGTTCAACTATGCATTGCAAATGCAAGATTCCCCTAGCTTCCACAGGATAATCAAGAATTCCCTCCGTATCGAAGAAGTTATGGTCAAGAAGGGGAAGATCACTCTTCAAAGTGAAAACAAATATAAAAAATCCAACTCCAAACCTAAATGGTGGAAGAAAAAAAAAATGTTGTCAACGATGGCATAGTAGACGCATCCAATGTTGGTCCTAAACTTGAGGTGTTCAATCTAACTAACAGTATGCAAGCAAGCATACCCAAAGCAAACAATGATAATAACTATTAATCCCTAAGTTTTGTTGATGATTAGTGACCAACACTTAGTCATTTACTTAGGCAGTTTTAGTTGGTTATCACTGTGGCTGAGCTAAACATTAAAGGTCGAGCAACATTGCCGAGCAATTTTTAGGTTGCTAAGTTACATCATGTCGAGCTGAGTAGAATATTAAGTGTCAAGCGACAGAGATGTTAAGTTCCAAGTAGAATAGTTTTTGCATACATGTCAGGATTGATTCAAACTTTGATGTAAAATGTTTAGGCTAACTTGTATGAGATTTGGGCTGACATTTGTACGCATTTAATATTTTTCTACTGAGTTATTTACGCATTTAATTGTTCTAAACTATGCATGGCATGGAGCCAATAAGAAAATCAGAATGCCTTGGGGGCATAAATAATAGATCTTGATCGTTGATCTAGATCTCACTGCCAAATCCGAAAAGACATATAAGATTGTTTCTAACCATAGAAAGTAGATATGGAGAAAAAAAGAGATACTGAGTGTAAGAAAAAGGGTTGTTGTTCATGAAAGATGTACTGTGAGTTATTTTTTGAAGAAGCCTAGATTAAGTAGAATGACAGAGCAGTGAAAAGCTGAGTAAAGACATATCAGATTGTGAGATCATAGAAGGTATTGGAAAGACTAGATCTGTCATCAGTATCTAAGTGTATAATGAAGGATCACTACTTGAAACATTCTAACAAGTGTACTAGGTTAAATCTCTTAACAAAATGGTTCTAGCAGACCATTTTATATCTCTTAGCCAAGTGCTTACTTTACTGTAAGTTGAAATCCTTTGACAAGGTAGATTGTAATGATCTTTAGTTCTTAACTGGATAGACCTTTAACCAAGTAGATTTCATTTTGTAATCAAACTCTTGTAGCCCTAACAGGCACACTTTACTATTGCAGTAGTGAAGATTTTGTGGGTGTCATCCCCACCCTAGTTTTACCTATTTGGGTTTCTAGGTTACCAAAATTCTGTGTTATGAGTTATATATTTCATGTTGTGGATACTATCTAATGTTAGGTTAAATTCATATATGTATGAGTATGGATTAATTGTTTTAAGTGGTTAAGTTTTAAGATCTGATTCACCCCCCCTCTCAGTATCTTTATTTCCCCATTATTGTACTTCCAATAATTGGTATCAGAGCACAGTTCACCTACAAAAGCCTTTAATCAACTTGTTAATACCGATCTTTAGATGGAGGTTTACAAGTTGGGTAAAGTCATTGAGAATCAAAATATCGAGATTCAGTTAACATTACATCAGCTTGAGATAGCAAGATAGGAATTGAAGAAATTATTGATAGCTAGGAAAGATCTTGCCAAACAAATGAATGATACTCATTACCAAGAGGATAACACTACAAATCTATTTCAGAATGGAGATTCTACTGAGAGCGATGCAACAATTGTAGATCTACTAGAAAAGAACAATGTACTATGTGAAGATGTCAAAAACTTGAAAAGAGAACAAGAAATGTAGACACTAAGACTATGTGAAGTAGTGGAACAAAAGAAGAAAGCTGAATATGACAAAGCTATGGTAGAAGAAGATAAAAGAGTGATAATTGTCAAACTTGATGAAAGGACACATGATGTGCAAATGATAAAAATCAATCAGGTTGACATGGCAAATCAACATCTACTTGAAAATCAGGAGATTAGTAGGAAAGATATGGAAATGATGAATCTAAGATCTGAGAACAATCAATTGAAAGATAATTTGAGATTTGAGAAGGAACTAAATGAAAAGCTGAATAAACCTAATGAAGCCTTGACTCATTTTGAGAATCTAATGGAAGCATCAAGAAGGCCAAAGGGTTCTTTTGGATTAGGTCACACTGAAGTACCAAAGACATCTACTGAGAAAGGAGAATCATCTAAGAATGGTGAAAGGAGGAATGCAAAGATAAAGCACAACAAGCTTGTTTTCCACCACTATGGAAAATTAGGTCATACATAAAACATTTTCTGAAGCAAGAAAGCTAAGTCCAATCCTAAACCTAAGTTCAATGGTTACTTTTTTAATTGCAAGAAATTTGGACATAAAGCACATGAATGTTGGGCTGAACCAAGTAATGCACCTCCCAAACCAAGATTTAATGGTTATTGTGACAAGTGTAAGAAACATGTTCATAAAGCACAATACTATAGATCCAATGCTAAAAAACAATGGACATCAAAGACACAAACAAAATCATCTAGGAAAGGCAACACTTACAACTGGGATTATAATACAAGGTAGAGTTTTCATTACTGTGAAGAATATGGACATGCACCTGAAGATTGCATAAAGACACATTTCAGAGGGAAATCTAAGAGTTGGATGAATGGAAGCCTAGTCTGCTTTAGTTGTTTGAAGATAGGTCACACTAAGAGAGAGTGTAGGACAAGAGTTCCTACTCCTACAGTTGAAGAAATAAGAGCACGGATGAACCAGACATGGGTAAGGAAAATAGATCTGAGCAGTAGTGAATCCACTGAAGCCGAGGTCACCAATCCAATGGATCAGATGATCACACCATCTCTAACTGAGAAATAGTGGTATGTAAGGAACTGCATTTAAATTTCAAATCTTACATCAGTTCCTAACATATAAATGTGCCAAAGTCCATATCTGCATATGTTGAGATGAACCAGGACATGTTTGTAACAAATGCCAAGAAGAGATAACTGCACTATAGGTGCCAAGTTGGTTGGCCGATTAAGTTATGGGATGGTCAAGTATGGTAAGCCGAGTGATATGAAAGTTGTGTTAGTCAGCTAATGATAGATGGCTTGCACTAACCTAACGGGCATAATATTTATTGCTTATGTACTTTGTCCTTTTGAGTCTATATAAGGATGACTCTTTATTCTTCATTTTACCTTGTGATTTTCATAATTCACAGAGCGATCAAAGAAGTTGTAGAATTGATCTGAGTAAATTTTGTTTCAAAAATCTCATCAGCGTGCCATCGGCAACCCTAAGTTGAACAGTGAAAAGTGTTACTTGCCGAGGTACCCTTTTTTTCATTCTCAAACCCTAATTATAGAGATTATGGCTGCAAGCTCTTTCACACCAATCAAAGGAATGGAGGAGGAGCTAAAACAAATTAAGCTAGTAAGAAGTGATGCATGTGCACCACCTAACTTTCAATCCATTCCCAAAAGTACAATTTTAGGTGATCTGAATAGAGCCCTCTCATCTATCCCACCAAAGGTACTTATAATCCATGATGTTAGTTCATGTTACATGGTTAAGATTGGTGAAGTAGGTGATAGAAAATTGAGGAAATCCTGTTACAAGTTATGCGAAAATGGAGTTTTGAAAGATGAATTCAAGAATTTAGCTGACAAAGGGTTAACTCGTGCCTTAGATTTTCTACCAAACTTCAAGGATGAATGGATCAAGGTTGTTCTAAGTTGAGTTCATAATATGCATATGTGTCTGGACAATGGACCAGTTAGGATCACTAAAGATATTATTCATCGAGTAACTGGATATCCTATTATCAGTGGTAAGCAAACAATGAGAGATCAAAGTAAAGAAGAGATAACAGCTAACACTAGAGCTATTTGGAATAATAGAGGTATGACTATCTCTACAATTGAAGATTTAGAACTTGAATTTGGAGTGAGAGTGATTGCACACAAGTTCTATCAATTGAGCCGAATGGATAGTGTTCCTTGCACAACTGTGGACCAAGCATGGAAGATAGTCAAGAAGAATCACACCTACGACCTTGTCGAGTTGCAATTGACACAACTAGCTGAGAACTTAATATCAATTGGGAAAGCTAAAAGCTCATCATTTAAGTTTGGTTTTTTACTAGTTTGCATATTCTTCTATGTACATAAGTCATTTCCTACTCTGGGAAATATTGTTTGGAAGAAGGATAGACCTATTACTGTACATATTAGTGAATGTATTCAGAAATTAGGCAATAATTTCAATAGCATTATGGGAAACTACTTTGTGGAATTCAAAAAGAGAATGAGGTTGAGGACTAGAATCCCTAGTTCACTTGTGGAAAAGCATTATGAGGAGATTTTTTTTCTAGTCGACACAGATCACATATACATTCAGGCTGTGACACCTAGGGTATCATGGCTAGAGCCATTTCCCTATGAAGTTAACATTGATGAAACATCAACAGCTATCACAACACTCTTAGCAGAGGAGATTGATACAAAAGCAAAGAGATTTGGAAACTATGATGAAGCTAAGGCAAAGATATCCATGAATCTAAGGTAGGAAACATGGAGAGAAAGAGGAAAAAGATTGTGAAAAATCTGAAGAAGATGGTTGATTGCCGAGTGATGAGGAGCTAGAGGATGTACCTCTAGACATATCTATTAGACAAGGAGAAGATGTATTTCAAGAACAAGAAGTAGAAGTTAGTGAATCTGAAGAAGAGATTACTGTTAAGGCAAAAGGAAAGAAACCAACAGTAGCCAAGGTAACCAAGCCGAGTAAAGCAAAACCTAAAGTTACCCCTCCCACTACCAATTTTCAAAGGACAAGGGCATCTATTGTTACATCTCCAACAGTGCAAACAAAAGTATATGCAAAGAAAAAGGTTGGAGAGAGTAGTTCTGGATCTAAGACTAAATTCACAAAAAGGGCTATGCTGAGCCTATAGGTAAAGAGACCTAGAAGAAAACTACATCTAGATCTAGAAAGTGATGAAGAAAAGACTAAAACTGATGAACCCACCAACATACCAACAACACCATTCAATAGACCCACTGATATTAATGAGGTATGTGAGAATTTGAGAAATTCAGCAGGGTTATCTGGTTTTAACTTTATCAAATATGAGAAATTGAAGTTAGAAGATAAGCACAAATTTCAAGAAGCACTACTAGATATGATGTACAACTTTAAGTTAACTCCTATAGAGATAGGAAACAATGTGGTGAGTGAGTTATATGAGTTTCTATCTAGAAAATGGGAATTTTCACTCACAACTGAGAGATAGATCAAAGAAGGCACATTAGCTCAGGTCATTCCTGAGCTGACTAAGAAACAAAGAGAAAAATTTGTTGAAGAGTATAAGCATAAATTTATACCTAAACAAAGAAGTTATTCTATTTTTAAAAATTATATTGAAAGTTTAGTACAATAGAGTACTAGGATTTGGAAGGAAATCTTTGGATTGATTGATCTAAAAGAGAAGAAGACTTGTGAAGGAATATCTGAGCCTGACAAGACTGGAGCAGAACCAAAAGAACAAACAGAGATAGTAAACACTGCTGATCTAACAATTGATAGTCCAATTAATGTGACAATTGATGACTCTAGCAATTTGGATGTCAAGGGTCAGGATGAGCCGAGAGACTCAACTATAGAATCACCTATTAAGGTGACTGAGGCTAAAGGAGAGAAGAGTATAGAGGAAGATGAAGAGAGAACTCAAAAGGAACCTAGTGATAAAGATGCTCAAAAAGAAGTAGAAAAGGAGAAAACAAATGAATAAGAGGTAATTACACAACATTCACATATTTTAGAGGTTGTGAAAATAGTCTTAGATAGAGGTGAGGAGATGAAGGATACTGACAATGAACCTAAGGAACAAGAGGCAGTACAAGTGTTGGTTGGTTTACCACACTCGACATCATCTACTCTTACTGGACTCAAAATAGGAGGTACACCTGATCAACAGGCGATTTTGACTAAATTAAAAGATGCGATGGTGACTACTACTAATATAGGAAAAGGTATTGAGGAAACAAAGCCAAGTTGTACCTTACCGGACCTTAAGAGGAGGAAAATCATGAGGATGAAGTCTCCCACTCGTAATGTCACATTAGATGAAGTTATTGTGATTCCATTATGGGATCCCAATGTTTTATCTTATGAACAAATTGAGACTCTTCAAGAATTACTCAAAAGGAAGAAAAGACAGGAGGAAATGAAAAGAGAGCAGAAGAAAAAGTAGGTGTTACATGACATCAAGGACATATTTGTAAAAGCTTTTGATATGAAAGATGACAATCCTCAAGCCCCTATTCTTGAACAGATAGTTCATATTGTGCAAAAGGTGAATTATGACAATATTGAATCTAATGAAAATTTATTGCAATGGTTCGAGAGGAAATTTGAGAACAAAGTACTACCAAAAATCTCAGGAGAGATTGTGGTAAAGCAGGTTGAACTTTCTTCTCTTGTAGAAAATTTGGAGGGAGTTGCAACTAATGTTTATTATTTGTATAAGAAGTTATGTGATGTTGAATTCTTCACAAAGGATAATCTACAAGCCATAGAGAAATTGCAGTTAGACTTAAAGTCAACTGGAAGCTCACTGAGTATGGATATAGAGAAAAAAGAGATACTGAGTGTGAGAAAAAGGGTTGTTGTTCCTGAAAGATGAATAGTGAGTTATTTTGTGAAGAAGCCTAGATCAAGTAGAATGGTAGAGTAGTGAAAAGTAGAGTAAAGACATATCAGGCTGTGAGAGCACATAAGGTATTAGAAAGAGCAGATCCATCATCAGCATCTGAGTGCATAACAAAGGATCACTACTTGAAACATTCTAACAAGTCTATCAGGTGAAATCTCTTAACAGAATGGTTCTAGTAGACCGTTTTAAATCTCTTAGCTAAGTTCTTACTTTACTATATGTTGAAATCCTTTGACAAGGTAGATTGTAATGATCTTTAGTTCTTAACCGAACAAGCCTTTAACTAGGTAGATTGATTGTGTAATCAATCTCTTGTAGCCCTAACAGACACACTTTATTGCTGCGGTAGTGAAGATTTTGTGGGTGTCATCCCCACCCCAAGTTTACTTATTTGGGTTTCTAGGTTACCAAAATTCTGTGTTATGAGTTATATATTTCATGTTGTGGATATTATCTGATGTTAGGTTAAATTAATACATGTATGAGTATGGATTAATTGTTTTAAGTGGTTAAGTTTTAAGATCTATTTCACCCCCCTCTTAGTATCTTGATTTCCCCATTATTTTACTTCCAACAAATAACAAGTGTTAGTCATCGACTTCAAAACCTCAAAGAAAATTCACTCCTTTGGGAGAGCCTCTCGCGACTCTTTTGAAGACACTATTAGACAAAAAATTTCTCACAATTCTAGATTCCAAACCATGGGAACCAGCGGTCAAACCAAGGTGGTGGGATGATAATTCTTACTGTGTCTTTCACAAAAACAAATGACACAAGACTAACAATTGCCTTAAGCTTAAACTTGTTATTCAAGACCTCATCGAAGGAGGAAAGATCAAAGTGGAAGGACACACTACCAACAAAGATCATACAACATTTAATAAACCATTCCCTAACTATGAGAAAGGGGAAGAATCTAAAGGAAAAGGTAATGAAGTCAACTACACCTACTCCAATAATGATAATGTGATCAATATGCTAGACATTAAAACTGAATCAATTAATGTGGTCACAATCAAAGGTGTTTCTTTCCAATCAAATGCGATAACTCAGAGTCAAGCACAGGTCACGATCAAAGGACCCCATTCTATTTCAAAACTAGAATCAATGTCCAAAGTTCCTATTGTTACTATCCCCAAACCAGTAGCAAGACACAGAGTTACTATTCCTATAGCAAAGTATGACTTGGTAGACCAATTGCAACAACCTCTGCCAAAATTTTCATTTTTGAGTTGCCTAAAATATCCATAGTGCATAGGGAAATCTTGGAACAAGCCCTACATGCCACAAATGTACCAAAGGACCTTGATATAAACAAATTCCAAGCGATGGTCAATCGCATCTCAACACCACATTATCTATCCTTTTCTGAAGAGGATGATAAATCATTGACACATCCACATAATCAACCCCTCCATATTGAAGTCCTCATTCATAAATCCCGTGTTAGATGCATATTGATAGATGGAGGCACAGGATTGAATATTTGTACACTTAATCTAATCATGAAATTGGGTCTCTAAGAACAGACCATTGACTCTAGAAGAAAAATCACTATCAAAGCCTATGATGAGGAAGAAATATCCTCTAAAGGTCTTATTGTTCTACCCATTAGAGTCAGACCAATTGAAAGAAATGTCATATGTCAAGTTCTATATCTACCCCTGGCTTACAACCTCCTATTGGGGAGACCATGGATTAGAAAAATGCAAGTTGTGTCATCTACTTACCATGAGTGTACCAAGTTCCCACATAATGGAGTGGAGGTGACAATTCCAGCAAATGCTAATTATAATTGCAACAAAATCAATGTAGGTAGTATGATTCCACATAACAAGGAAGCTATGGATGAGATTGCTCCTGAGACTACCAAGGACATGGTTATGAAGAATTTTGGCAAAACCTTAAAACTTGAAGAAATAGATATGGGAGAATACAAACTCAACATGAATCCATCACTAACAGAATTACCCATATCACCAAGATCCTATGGAAAACCTTCCTCGTCATTTACACCTGTTGCATCTATAGAGCCAGAAATCCATAAAGAAAGTGGAATGGTTAAGGCATTCACATATTCTTTAGATAACACAGAAGAACAGGTAGTTTTGGACTGTCTTTACAAAGGAGAACCCAAGGAAGTTGAGGTCAAACATGTAGAAATATCCCTAGAGCAGTATGAGAAAGGATATGATCTCCTCAAGCAAATGGGGTACAAAGGAAAAGGACCTCTAAGTGACATAGGAAGAGGACTTATTGAACCTATACACATGGAGTTCAGGAATACCAAAGACAAAATAGAACTAGGTTTTAATACTAAATCTGACAAACCTACTTCAAAAGATGGTCCAATCTCTTACAAAGAGAGTGATGAAATAGAAGAGCTAGAACTAGAACAATGGTCCTATGAAAGGTTATTACATGTTGGCATAGAAAATCCTGACTATCAAGGAGAGTGTTATGTACCAAGCTTTGAGGTACCACTAGATCTTCGCACCCCTTTGTTACCATAGGCTCCTATTCAAGAGGTAGGAGACACAACCGAAGATGATCTAGAGATACCATTGATAGCAATGGATATAGAGAGCACACCCCAAAAATAGGATTCACATCCTAACTAGGGGAAGGCAGTCACAATCACACATATCCTTGATTTACCAGACTTTGATCCAAAGGTGGCTAACCAAGTACATCAGATAACTATTGCAGAATTCTTAAATAGGTCTAATGATGAAGTAACATACTCTCATGATTATGAATGGCATGAGATCCTTGTTGCCATAGAGGATGTTGAAACAAATATGATTCACATGTTTGTGGCTCCATCAAAACCCAATGAACATTCTAACACTACTCCCAATAATAGTAATATTCCTGAAGTAGAGGAAGAGTTTCTTCCCCCAATCATTGATGGAGAGACTAGTGTTCTCATAAGTCTAGAAGAAATTTAGAGGCGAGAAGCAAGAAGCCTCCTTTTATGAAGAGATGATGATGAAAGTTCTACTGATGATTCACTAGAGTTTGGTCCACATATAACTAACAATGACCCTTTAATGATGATCTAACTCTTATTGATCTAAAAATTGAAGAAATTAACTTAACAGGACATGTCATGTTAGTTAATAGTCTTGGCGCTAACGCGATTTTGTCCTTCCCAGAGTCTGAATCCTTTTCTTTGATAAATCTAGACCTAATTGATTGGACTAGTACAGATCCTACTCCTACTCTAGACTTTCCCAATGACTACACCTTGTCTTTCTATCTAAGTGCTTGTGAACCATATCCTTCTTTCACCAATGCAAGGAGCATGAACATGTCATAGGAGGATATCAAGTTTTTTAGTAAAAAATTGAAAAATAAAGAGAAAGGGAACTGACAGTGAAAACTACGTTGTGGCAGTGTTAGATCCTCAAATAATAAAAACAAAAGACATATCTGATGGTGAAAACCTCTCAGAGGCACCAAAGGCTGAGATTCTTGATATCCTCCCCAATAACTTTCAAGAAAGGTCTTCAAATCTGATAGAACCAACACAACCAGTTAATTTGGGCATAGCAGAAGTTCCTCAAATAGTCCACCTAGCACAATCTTTGTCAGAAGAGGAGAAGACATTGTTCATTGAGTTCCTGAAAGAGAAGAAAATCAAATTTGCATGGTCGTATATATAATAATGAATTAATAATGCACCACTTATCTATAGCTCTTGGGATCAAACCTATGAAACAAAAACTAAGAAAAATGCATCCTCATGTTGCATTTCTAGTAAAGGTGGAGCTAGAGAAATTGTTGAAAGATGGATTCATTAGAGTCATTGCCTATGTAGGATGGATCTCCAATGTGGTCCTAGTATGTAAATCTGATAAGTCTATCAGGATCTGTACAGACTTCAAAGACTTGAAAAAATCATTTCCTAAGGATGACTTCCCCCTATCAAATATTAATATGATCATAGACCTCATAGCAGGCTACCAAATGTATTCATTAATGGATGGTTTCTTAGGCTATAATTAGATAAAAAATTTCCCCTGAAGATCAAGAGAAGAGCACATTTACATGCGCATGGGGCACCTTTTTTTGGAACGTCATGCCATTTAGGTTAAAAAATGTCAGTGCTACATATCGAAGAGCAATGACTACTATATTCCATGATATGACGCATAAACATATGGAAGATAACGTAGATGACACCCTCGCTAAATCCAAAGAAAGGAGCACTCATATTAATGACTTAAGGAAGATATTGGATTGAATGGAGCAATTTCAACTCAGGTTCAAACCAAAGAAGTGTGCCTTTGGGGTCCAATTAGGAAAAATCTTAGGTTTTATTGTCTCAGCAAAAGGAATTGAGGTAGATCCTACAAAATTCAAGGCTATACTAGAGATGACTACTCCCCATAACATCAGTCAAATGAGGAAATTGCAAGGGAGACTTCAATCAATCAGGAGGTTCATGTCACAACTTGCTTACAGAGTTCAACCCTTTACCAAATTACTACATAAAGGGGTCACCTTAAAATGGGATGAACACTATGAAGCTAACTTCAGAGAATTAAAAGAGTACCTAGCTACTCCTATTCTTATGGCACCCATTCTTGGAAAGCCATTACTCTTGTATATTTCAGCTATAGCTACATCACTAGGAGTGTTTCTCGCATAAGAGGATGAAACTAAGAAAGAAAGAGCTATCTACTACATCATTAGAACACTAGTATCCTATGAGCTCAATTACAACATTATTGAGAAAGCATGCTTAGCAATCATCTTTGCATCACAATAATATAGACACTACATAATCTCACATACAGTAAGGCTCATTGATAAGATCGATCCTCTGAAGTACCTTTTAAGAAAAACAACATTAACAAGACGTCTGGAAAAATGGGTCCTCATTCTAAGTGAATTTAACATTGAATATGTAGACATGAGAGCTAGTAAAGGACAAGTCCTTGCAGATCAACTAGCTGATTCACCACTTCAAGATGATGAGCCTTTAAGGATTGAATTACCTGATGAGACCATTATTCATATAACTAAGTACTCGTGGAAGATGTACTTTGATGGTTCTTTCACACAACAAGGCTTTGGAGTAGGAGTTTTGTTCATAACTCCTCAAGGCTACAAGATACCCAAGTCTTACAAATTGATGTTTCCATGCACAAACAAAATATTTGAATATGAAGCATTAGTAAACGGTCTTAAACTTGCTATGGAGTGGAAGATTGTAGAGTTACATGTGTATGGTGGCTCCCAGCTCATTATCAATCAATTCAATGGAGATTATCATATGAAAGATGAAAATTTGACACCCTACAAGAAACTGGTTGATGACCTAAAGAAGTACTTTATCTTCATCACATTCTAGCAGATACCCAGAACAAAGAACAAAGCTACAGATGCCATGGCTACATTGGCATCCATGTTACAACTGGAGGAACATCAATTCTGCTATGACTTCTTGGTGGAGGAACTATCCTATCCTGCCTTTGATATCCCTGAATATCAAGTAATTTGTGCTTTGAACACCCCAGACCAATCTTGGTATGTTATTATCATTACTTACCTAACTGACCAAACCATTCCCAATGATCTATCCCAAAATGAAAAATGAGCCTTGATTAGGACAGCATCACTTTATGTCCTCATAACTAATAACTTATATCGATGAGGTCTTGACGGTATGCTTCTTAGATGTTTAGAACTCAAAGAGTTAGATCACGCATTAAAAGAAGTCCACAAAGGTGTATGTGGATCACATTCAAATGAATTTTCACTAGCAAAAAAATTTCTCAGAGTAGGCTATTACCGGCCTACCATAGAAAAAGATGCTACTCAGTTTTCCAAAACATGTCATAAATGCCAGACACATGGAAATATCATCCATGCTCCTACCAGAGAACTTATACCTTTTATAACACATTGGCCATTCAACAATGGGCCTTTAACTTGGTTGGACAAATATATCCCAATTCTTCAAATGGACATAAGCTTATCATTACAACCACTGAGTATTTCACAAAGTGGGTCAAGGCCATGCCGCTAATCAAAGCCACTGGAAAAAAAGTGGCTCTCTTCATTCTAAACTACATTATCTGTATATATGGGATACCCTCTTCAATTGTAACAGACAATGTTGGCCAATTTAAAAACCAAAACATTGATGACCTTTGCAAAGAGTTCCACATTACTCAACATGACTCCTCAATCTATTACCCTCAAGGTAATGGACAAGCTAAGGAATTTAATAAGAATATTCTCAAGATCCTACATAGAACTATAAGTAAGTCTGGAAAAGACTGGCATCTACAACTAAATCCAGCATTATGGGCCTACAGAACAAGCATCAGAACACCAACAGGAGCCACACCATTTGCATTGGTCTATGGCACTAAAGAAGTACTACCTATTGAGGTTCTATTCCCATCTTTGCGGATATCTTTACACGGTCTTGTAACTGATGAACAGTACCGCATAGATAGGGTGAATTCTTTAGACCTACTTGATGAGCGTAGGCAATAGGCATTTGATCATCCGAAGGTGTACCAAGCATGCATGTCCAAAGGGTAAAATAAAAGGTTAAACCACGCTAGTTTTAAGTGGGGGATCTCATCCTAAAGGAGAATCCTAAGAACCAGCCTAACAGAGAATAGAAGGGAAAATTTGAATCGAACTGGCTGGGACCTTATGTTTTCACTACTACTTTTGGGGCTGGAGCTTATCAACTAGCTACACCAGAGGGAGACGTTCTTCTAGATCCTATCAACACTTTGCATTTGAAGTGATTCTATGCTTGATGCTCGGCTAGCAGGGCCTATACAATAAATAGTTCCTAGAAAATACCAAAAACATTCAGAAAATTGATCCTGAAGAAAATCCAAAAATAGTGGAAAAAGTCCCAAAGAAAGGTATCCTTGGTGAAAACCTGGCAAATAGGCGCCATGATACTACAAAAATGTTCAAAAAAGAAAAAATTGAAAAAAAATTGAAAAAGAGAAAAGTGCCTTGATGACAACCTGGTAAAACAGGCATCCTAGTAGAAAAAAGAATAAAAGGTCTTGCCAAGTCATGAAACCCTAACAATCAGGCATCACTTGTATTTTGTGCTCTATCTATCAATACACTACTGATACTAAACCTTCACGATTACACCTATGCTAAAAGTTGATTTCGCTTCCTTACAAAAGTCTTATCCTTGCTTGAGATTTGTCTGTATTTCTATCTTAGGATCAAGTCATTTTGCACTGGGGGCATCTTTGCTAGTATGATAGGTAGTTTCTATTAGGTCATCATAGGATGTTTTGTCTCATGGCATAATGCTTCTTGATACTTGCACCAAATTGTCACTTTCATGAAACAAGACTGGCACAAACATTGCACTAACATGAATAGTGTTCCTAAGACCTACATTGGATTGAAAATAGGAAGAAAGTTATACATAGACATGGAACACATATTGCTTGAATTCCAAAATTTTGATTGTTGAATCTCTATTGTGCTTGAAAAATGAATCAATCGTATTTCTTAATACTGCCTAAACACACTCTGATCTTGGTCTGATTATGACTCTTTTATGTACCCATGATTTTTTCATTGGAGGCATCTAAGAAATTATAAATTTTATTTGATTGATTCACAATTGATAGTTGTTATGTCTTTCGAGTTACTCTATGGCGTCTGCACAAAGACAAAGAGTCACAAGGATTGGGGCATAACATTGTCTTGGTTTTCTATGTATGGTGATTGTTCCATATGAACCTATACATTTCACCTAACTTGGATGTTTATGGTAAGAGCTATCACCAGATAGCCGCATAGATCTTGATCTTTGTTATGTGTAAACTATGGTGAGGTTGGAACAATTTCCTTGTCTTTTTTCTAAACTTAGATTCTCGCTAAGGTATACGAAGCATAATGTATCGAAGGATATGAATTTTCAAGGTCATTGTGGGTCCAATATCTTGCCTTACACAAAATCTAATATAATAAAAGGAAGGTGACTATTTTGTTATCCTGGCTTCTATACCTTGATGCCTATGTCTATTTCTAACATTTCAATAAAACATAGTATTCATACTTTCATAATATCAGTGGGTATTAGTGATGGTTGTACTGTCAAGTGGTATCCATTCTGAAAAGTGCCCAATGATGATAAAATGTCCAATATCTGCCAATCAGTGACAAGTCCTAAGAGTCTGGATATAGCTACATTTAGAGATTGCATGATGCATTTGTGACAGAACTAAAAGCATAAGGAATTTGAGCTCAAAAATGATTTCTATTCTTCTTCTAAAGCCATGTTAATTACATCCACTTACTATTACTGATATCTATATCGTTGCACAACCATAGAATACATTTTGCATTCATAAAATGAGACAAAGAAAATATGACAAAAATAAAACATTTTATGCATCACATTTATTTCTACATCCTAAGTGCATCCATACATTTTACTTGCATAAGAAAAACTCAAAAACATACATTTTGCATATTCACATTGGTATCATTTGAAACATATTTATATTAGTGATAAAGCGAAACAAATAAATGATTTCAGCTAATCTAACTCATCATGAGACCAAGATAAATCTACATTACATGTGAAAACGAATCTATCACAACAAATGGAACTCATGACACATGTCAGGATCAGAAATAGCTGCATCAAATATCTATATAAAAAAAATGGTACTGATCAAAATGGAACAATTATACACAAAGAGTATCAAAGGGTTAGCATGAATCATATATATATATATATGTCATGTGTCATCATACAAAAGAGAGATCTCAGAAGGATCCAGATATACAATATACATGTGTGACAAAAATACAGCATCATCTCTATCAGATTGGCTCTTCCCCTCTCCCCAATCTGGAGGAGGAGGAGGAGGTGGTGGTACAAATGGCAATGGAGGGGGCATAGCTCCCTCTGACTACTGGGCCAACCATGAAAATGAAATCTCTTTATCCCTCTGGCACCGCTGCATGATAAAGAACATAATAGTATGTGGCCCTCTGTCCCTGGTGTGTGGTTGTACGTGCATATATGTCTATCTCTACTCAAAGTCTCTCCAGCTATCTATTCTTATTAGCAAGAAATGCATCTGATACACTGATCCTGGCCTCTACTGCAGTAATCCTAGCCTCTAATGTCATGATTGGTACCCTGAGCTTCTCTTGCTCCTGCTCACACTAAGATAGAGGGTCCTCATCTCTATCAGAACCCCTGCCAGAATCCTTTCCTGATGGTCTATCATGTGATCTATCAGGCTGCCTTTGCTGCTACTGCCTCTACTGTCTCTACTGCTCTCCTATCAATAAAGGACTTGGATCTATCCATGGAGCAACAAATATGAATCGGGTGCGCCGACCCTCTCCATTGCCACTAGCCACATCTGTAGTGCCACCCACAACTCCATCGCCCCTGTCATCTCCACCATCGTCCCCATCATCTGGAGGAGGTCACCTGCCATCACATCTCCCATCTCTACCTCCATCTCTACCTCCATCCCTATCTCCATGTCTACCAACACCCCTATCTCTCTGTACTCCTCCTCCCCCCTGGCAGGGAACTGATCTAGATCATAGTCTATAGGATCCTCTATATGAGGAATGGCCTCCTCTGGAACTATGAACCGAGGAAATAGATACTCAATCATATCTGAAGTATACCTGTCAAAACAACCTGCATCTCCCACATCAAGGCAAATATCCCAATCTACTCCAACCATATCTCAGATCTCCTGGTGAGCAGTCTCATACCTAAGCTGGGCACCCACAATGGTGCCTCATCACAGACTCTAGCATAAATAGTCACATCCTGGGTCCTGTCCTATCACCAACCAAACTGTCTCAAGACTCTCGTATGCACAAAACACTCTACAATGTATCTGTAGACACCCTAAAATGGATAGGCTTGCGACCTTACATTAAAAACACTAATTTTCATCTATTAATTAATGGTTTTTTAATCATTAATTAATCACCTATTTTCCTCTAAATTCATTCCCCAAATCATCTAATCAAATTCCCAAAATTAATTAAATAGCTTTAATTGATTAATTACCATTAATTGATTAATTGAACTCAATTTCCTATAGTTTAAATTCAAATATTTAAACTTACTAATTAAATTCTTCCAATTAAATTAATTTAATTTTCATCAAATAAATAAATTCTTAATAAAAAAAATTCAATTATCTCACATGTTGAAAACAATTATTAAATAAATGAATTAAATATTCATTTATCTTCAAAGAGATAACTCCAATCAGATCACATGGGTTACTCCACCCATCTCTCCAGTGCACATGGGTAACTTCACCCACCTCTTCAGTTCAAAAAGGTAACTCATAATTAGCTCTTTAGTTAACCAAACTCTATCTCCTCTTTACCAAATGAAGAGGTGGAGTTTACTGAGGACCTCTCTTGTTCCTTTTGATCTCAACTGTTCATATCATCACCAATTCCTATATTAAACCCTTCATAACCATTTGAAGGATGCATGATTTCAAACTCTCGTGTGCCATTACTCCGTCATTTTGGTTCTAGCATTCAAGTCATCTTGCGATCACACACCTATTTCAATTAGCAACTTCTCAACACTTCTCAAGTCATAGACACTGCCCCACCAATACTGAGCATCAATAAACAACGTTTCAGAAGGAGTAGAGAGAGACAATAGAAGCTTCAAGCATTGTGGGGTTTGCACTCATTTATTTTCCTTTCTCATCTTGTACATTTTATTGATTACATTTCATCATTATTTGTTTGAGTAGTATCGTGTATTTGGTTCATATCAATTGTGAAACCTTTGCTACTGACCCTTGCCTTTGGAAAGCTTGGGAATCCACGGATCACGAACTGGAAGGAGAGGCATACATTATGGTGAACCCAACGTGAAACAAATAGCCCAAATACCTCTTGCAGACAAAGAACCAGATTGATCAACCACGGTCGTATGGTCGTAAATTTAAAAATCTGACTTTTCTTTGATATTTGTAGTATTTCGTAGTTGCTGGTATTTTACTGTAATCAAAAAAATTGTGCCACAATTGACTGGTTCAATATCACAATTGATTGTAGGCTTTCGTAGTTTTATTATGTCTATTTCTATCTTCTTTCTTCTAATACTTTGCCAAAATTGTGTGATCTATGCCGCAATTGAACAAATTTTTCCGTAGTTGCCCGATCGGTGCCGCAATCGAGATAATTTTTCCGCAGTTGCTAGTGCTTTGCCGCAATTGATAGAATTTTACCGCAGTTGCCAAAATCTTGCCGCAATTGCAGAAATATTGTGAATATCAGATCCCAACCTTTTGCCCATCTATTTTTAAATTGACATTTTGCAGTTTCTATGTAGGATAGGATCCAATCACCGAGGATAGAGAAAGGTATGATTTGGTAAGCATCGTTCATTGTTTCAAAGTTCATATACTCTCATTTTTTTTACAAATAATCCTTTTTGGTACTAACCTATTTAAAACAAAACAAACTAAAAGGAATTCATTTGTCAATTTGGGTTTAAAAAGAACAGTGCTTGCAAAACATATCACACCTCGTATTTTGTATTTGGGCTTAAAAATAACGTGAGGATTAAAACTGAACAAAGGCAAAAAAATCTCTCTATTTGGTGCAATAAAATTGAACAAGAAATCAGCACCTACTTTTGGGCTTAAAATTTAACATTAATGTTTGTATGGTGGTGTAGCTTAGTTCACATTTCAAACTTTGAAGCTTAATCGATTTACCTTATGTCTTGAGTTTTTGGTGCACTTGCACAAACTATTAGATTACAAAACTTTATACTTTTTTAGAAAGGCCTATACGGGGAATGCGCTTCTTCCTTAGAGAATGACCTTAAACCGGTAATTCTTCTGATTGGTATATAAAAAAGGCACGAACCAAAGTTCCATCTTATCTAGCCAAGCTCAAGCGAGGCATGCTGATGATAGTCTGGATCGGGTGAATATCCCTAAGGAGCCAGCGTGATCAACTAGGCTCTTAAGTGAGTCATGCACGTACAAACCGATTGGAGAGACACCACGGACCCTTACTACAACCTTGATTAACTAGAGGCCAATTAGTTTTACCTCCAAATAGATACCTTATTATAGTGCAAGGGGTTGCAAAATTTCCCCCCAAGATTCCCAACATATGTGTCCCACGGTATTTGTGTAGTGAAAGAGATCTTCACTTCATGACAACAATACCTGGAAACAAAAAAAACACGGGCACCTACGTCGTGGACATTCGTGTCCTAGTAGTGTGACAATTGTTGTGTGAGCTAACGGACATTCAAGAATTGGGCCTATAACATTGTATTCTAAAGCCATTGACCTAGATTAATCTATCTGTTCATTGTTGAGACCTTGTGATAACCTTTCAACATGAAAAAGTTGTAGAAGATACATGATTTTAGTCTTTATTCTTCAAAACACAGTGTCTATTGTGCTTGTTTCTTTGATCAATTTTTGAAAATGCAAAACAAAACATCCAAACTATCAAAACAAGTCAAATGTGTTAAAGTCTAGGGTTGTCAATGTCAACTGTCTTGCAAATCAGAAGCATGTTCCAAAAAATTCAAAAATATCAAGCAGTGATACTTATCCTCTAGTCTTTTTTAGACTATTCCCCCTTTACCACAATTGCCCACATTGTGCCACAATTGAAGGAAGTTTTCCATAGTTGATTCATTTATTGCTGCAATCATCGTGTTTATTACCGCAATCGGTGATAAACTACCATAATCCACCAGTTATTTTACCACAATTGGTGAAATTGTACCGCAATTGACCAGATATACTATATTCCTATTTTGACCTAAAACCTTGAAAGAATTCTTCACTTGGTGTCCAAAACTAGTGTCTATCCCAAGAAAATGCGAAGAACATTGTGTGAATCTCTAAACATTAAAGATTACCCTTTCTCTGTAAAAGCATGATTATTGTCAAAAAAATTGTTAGTTCAAAAGCTCAGACTTGAAATACCTTGATCTCATCATATCAAACATCATCATCTTTATCAAAGTGACTTTGTCCAAGGAAAAGATCGGAAAATCTTATCTTTTATCATCACCACTTTGAGATCAAGTTATATCAAAATCTATCCTTAGGATTATCCTTGTCGAAAACATAACTCAGACTTCCTCAGAAAGGATCTTCATCTTTGTTTTCTTTATATCACTTGTTTTAGTTACAAAACCTGGACCGCACTATGTCTCAAACACCTCATGGAGGACCTTATACAAGGTCTAAGGCTAGAACTCAACCTGATGAGTCATATATCAACCGTTTCCCCATTTGGGAAATAGAGAAAGAGAACGATCCCTTCGTTAGTTCTACTCTATTCATTGAACAGCCCCATGGGGTAGCCTTTTTTTTAAGATATCACAGAAGAAGAACTTGAAGATGTGGAACAAGATGCTTACTCCATGAAAGTATTTGACCATTCGATGATATATAGGGGCAGTACCAACCCTATTGAGCATATCCAAGATTTTTTTGCTAGTTGCGTTGAAGTCACTCATGATGAGACATATCTAATGCGACTATTCCCACAAAGTTTGGCCGGGCCAGCAATGGAATGGTTCTCACATCTACCTCATGGCATTCAGTCTTGGGGAGAATTGGCTAAAAAGTTCATAGCTCACTTCCATCATAACATCAAGCACAAGGTCAGCATCAAGGACCTTTGCGATATCAAATAGAAAGTTGGAGAGTCTTTTGTGAAATTCCTACAAAGATGGAGGAATACGACAAACTATATAACATATGATGTGCCCAAAAAAGACTTAATAGTCATGTTTGTTGACAATCTAATTCCAGACATGTCATTCACAACAGAGTTACAGTTAGCTCCAAACTTCACACAACTCATCGAAAGAGGATTTTGTTGTGAGCAGAACTTAGTCAAATAAGGAATCCTTGCAGATCCCACACAAACAAATACAAATAAGAATTCAACTAAAAAATCTAAGTGGTGGAACAAAAACAAAAATGTCACTAGTGATGGTGTCATTGATGTGAAGACAGTCAACTATGCACAACCCAAGGTGTCACTGCAAGGCACACCTATGGCCAACCAAAAACCCATAGGGCCCACTCAACAAGTATACACCCAAAACCAACCTCCCCCTGTACAAGCGGCTGCTGTGTCAAACAGTCAACAGCAGAATCAATGAAAACCACGGTTTCAATTCCAGCAACGAGATTTCACATCATTGGGAGAGCCGATACAATCAAACACTATCACTCTCTCAGAAATCAGAGACTTTGAACAAGATGAAAACAAACCGAGGTGGTATAATGAAAAATATTTCTATGAGTTTCATCGGGTTAAAGGGCACGAAATGGCCAACTGCTACCGATTGAAACATGCTATCCAAGATCTATTTGACATAGGGATCATCGATGTGATGAATACTCAAACCAAAGGCACAACTGATCACACTATATTCAATGATACCTTTCATGATCACAATAATGGAAAAGACTCTGGGTCTGGTGGACAAACAAAACAAGTTAACTATACATATGTCAACAGTGATAATGTTATCAATTGCCTCAATCCTTCAAATAACCATGTGGCTACGATCACTATCAGAGACCAAGGTAACAATTGTGTTATAACAACACATCATGCTAGAGTCATCTTGCAAGGAGTACCATCCTCAACTACTACATCAGCCAATCCTATAGAAAACTCAGATCCACAAACAAGCATAGTGGACTAACTAAAGCGCACACTTGCCCAGATCTCCATGTTTGACCTATTGTGCATATCTCTGCAGCATAAACTGGCACTTAACCAAGCACTTTAGAATGCAGCTATCCCAAGGGACATAACACTCAAGAGCTTCCAAATGATGGTCAACCATATAGTAGCTAACAAACATGCCACATTCATAGACTGTGATGTGCCACTGCATAAACCCCTGCATAATGATCCTCTACACTTACTTGTCTAGATCCACAAAAGCATTGTTCGTAGAGTCCTTGTTGATGGTGGAGCTGGGTTAAACATTTGTACTCCAAAGTTAATCAAGAAATTGGGCTGTTCAAATTCAAGCATTGATGTCACAAGGAGGATAAATATTAGAGCTTATGATGAAGAGGAAAGGTCCTCTAAGGGTATTATCATTCTACCCATTTGCATTGGTCTTGTGGTAAAAAACACACCCTTCCAAATCTTAGACCTTGAGTTGGGATACAACATGTTATTAGGGAGACCTTGGATACATGAAATGCAGGCTGTGCCTTTGACATACCATCAATGCATCAAATTCCCACACCAGGGAGAGGAGATCATCATAGAAGGAGATCCCAATCCCTTCCAATATTGTAATGTGGTCCAAATAAGCATTGATAACCAGGTACCATCAAACCAAGATGGAAGCATCCCATCCTCTTCAGATTTGAATCCCAAGGATGTCACACAAGCAACAGGAAAGATAGTCATTAAACAAGATGCAAGCATCTCATCCTCTTCAGATTCAAACCTCAAATATATCACATAGAAATCAAGCAAGATATCCATCACAGATAAGGGTTGTGGTGAATATAGATATGAAGAGGCTTTTACCATCACACACATGCCTCAAAGCCCAAGGACTCATGGCATGTCACAACCTGTTATTGCAACAGAAACTCCACAAACTATTCTATTTAGATGTCCACCCACAACCTTTGTCCAGTGGGGAGACATAGCAAAATAAAATCCTCTTGAACAAGACATCAATACCTAGTTATACAAGGATTCCCCTGAGACAATCTGACCTCCATTACCTTTGTTGAACTATGGTAACAGTTACACAATGATACAAAGATTTGGGTATGATGGTACAACTGGGCTAGGGGCAAGACAATAAGGCATATATGAATTGCCTCTCCCACCAACCTAGAGAAACACAAGAGGTTTGGGATATGGACAACAAATCACTAGTCTTGTGATCCAATATATTCAAGTCAATCATGATAAAATAGCAGAGATGCACTGGGGGCACAACATAGAGCATGTCCTAATAAGAAACATATTAGCATAGTTGTTGCCTGCCAAGAGGGAACCACACAATCCCAAATAAACCTACACTTAGCAATCGACAATAACCAAGGAAGTGAGACATCGGATGAACATTTCATTGAGACTAACTCCCATGAGTATGAGTGGAGATCCCTCCATGACTCTGAACCGTCAATCCCATATTTTTCCCCTCGGACCAACATTATCATAAATCTAGCAGACTTGTTTGACCAACTGACCATCACCGAACAACCCTGTATAGACAAACATGTCATTTATCAAACCTCAAGTGGTGTGTCCACATCATAGTACAATTTTGTAGGCACCATATCAGCGGTCCCATTCAGTCAACTGGAGCCAAACAGTAGTGAAAGTGTTTGTCTTGTACACCCTAAGCTTATAGAGTGGGATCAACAAGGACCACCTGATCTAGATGTCTTTGAGAATGACAAGGTGATAGCTCATTTCATGGGACTCAGGGAAGGCATTCCATTAGGAGATCACAAGGTAGGATTCTCCATTAACCTAGATAGAGAAGCATATTTTGGGGAGGAAGCTCCTCTTGCCAGTCCACAAAAGACAAAAGAACAAAAGAATATAAAGCTAAAAGAAGACGTATCTTCTGGCAAAAACCTCACTGAGGTGCTAGAAGATGGAAAGAAGGAACTCCTCCCCCTAACAGAGGACAAATCAGCACTACTAGCCGAAGAGACAGAGGAAGTCAACTTGGGAGATGAAAAGAACCCAAGAAACATATACTTGGCAAAATCACTCACTCCTGAGGAGAGAGAATAGTTCATCAGTTTCTTCAAGACAAGAATGATCAATTTCACATGGTCCTACTTAGACATGCAAGGATTAGATCCAGAGCTTGTGGCACACCAACTCCCATTGCTACCCAATGCCAAACCTGTCAAACAGAATCTACGAAAGATGCACCCTCATGTTGCATTACTAGTCAAGGCAGAACTGAAAAAGCTCCTGGATGCTAAATTCATCATACCTATACCATATGTAGACTAGATATCTAATCTGGTACTAGTTACAAAGCACAGTGGCTAGATACAGATTTTCACAGACTTCCAGGATCTCAACATAGCATGTCCCAAAGATGACTTTCCTTTACCAAACATTGATATAATAATAGACCTAACTGCTGGACATCAAATTCTATCCCTCATGGATGGCTTTTTAGGTTACAATCAAATAAGGGTTGCGCCAGAGGACCAACAAAAAATATCTTTCACATGTCCTTGGGGAACATATTGTTGGAATGTCATGTCGTTTGGTCTAAAGAATGCCAGAGCGACATATCAAAGGGCTATGATGACTATTGTAATCACCAAAAAATGGTCACCTAAACCCTAGACCCCCAATCTCAGCAATTAATCAAGAAACCCTAATCTTTATTAAACCTAAGTCCTAAATCAAATAGGCAATTATCACATTCAAACTGATCTGACCTAAACCCTAGGTCCTAATCAATCATCATACTTGATTAATTAATTAATTCCTAAAATCACAATACATTGGCAAATATATCTTATGTTAATTATTTAATTGATATTATGACATATTAATTAAATAAAAATACAAAATTGTCAATTAAATAAAAAAAAGGAATTAAATTAATTATAAAATCATAAATGTGCATTCAAAATCAATTTAATTATTAAAAATGCATATGACATCATCAAATCCAGTTGACTGATTATCAAAATGGAAACAATCCAGTTCCACTTAGTTAACTGATTCTCCACTGATTATCATTTTGGAAACATTTAAGTTAACTGTGAACTTATTTTGGAAGTTTCCAAAATAACTGATTAGTTAGTTTAGTCAACTGACTCTCTCGACCAATCAAATCACTTGCACATGGATTGTGCTTCTTCAATCGAATCTAAGCCACTCTTTTTGTTCAATCTCGACTGTCGATTCGAGAGAGATTTCTATAAAAGAGAAAC
>MU227884.1:2307575-2345926 GCA_018584345.1 Thuja plicata
TGTCCTTCCAAATGAAAATGGCTTCACCTGACACCTTTGAATCCCTTGTCAAGAAGGGAAAAGACATTGAAGATGGCCTTTTGCAAAGAGGTAGCATCAAACATTATACTCCTTCCAATAATGATAAGCCAAAATTTTGGAGTAATAATAAAGGAGTTCTCAATGATGGAGTGACTGATGCCAAGCATGTTCAAAATGTTCAAGCATCTCACAATACCAATCAAAACAATCAGAATCAAAATTAGCATCGCAACAATACCCAAAATCAGAATCAGAATCCGCACAATTAGAACAACAATCAGAATAATAATCAACAACCACGTAATCAATCATTCTTGTTCCCTCACAACAACTACAACAATAACAACAACAACAACAACAACAATGATAATTGACAACGATGATAATTCACAGCTTTAGCAGAGCCTTTAGATGTGATCTTCAAACAACTCACGGACCAAGGAATGATAGTTTACCCAAATGCTCGACCTTTTGATGAGAATCAACCTAAACCTATTTGGTATAGGGATAATTAGTATTGTGATTATCATCACATCAAGGGACATGATACCAAGAAATGCATGAAGCTCAGACACTTTGTGCAAGACCTCATTGAGGATGGGAAAATTGAAGTTGAAGGTCAGAATGCATCCTCATCTAATGCAAAACTCAAAGTCTACAATCAACCTTTCCCACCTCATAATCAAAACAATGCATCAAATGCAATCCCATATGACTATTCTACCAATACTATTATAGGCCATGACCAAACATGCGGGAGTTTAAGTGAAAATGATATCTTTGGGTTTGATTCTCTTTGTGGCCGCATTGAAGAAGCTGACATGCATGTTAATACCATAATACTCAAAGTTGCTGATTGTAATGCTACTACACAAAGACCCAGAGTCACTGTTCAAGCTGCTCATAAAGCTTCTACATTTGCAAATCCACCAGCTACATGATCTATTGCCGCTCAACCTGCTTCGTACTTTGACTTGTTTGCCCAATTACGAAAGATGCCTACACAGATATCCATCCTAGAGCTCTTGATCACTTCACCAATTCATAGAGAAGTCCTTGATAAATCTCTAAATGAATCTCGTGTCCCTGAGAACATCAACACTGCACAATTCAAAGCCATGATAGGGATATGTGCTTTCCCTTCTCTCCAGCTTCATCATTTTTTGAAGCTTTTCTCCACATTTTGTCTCTCATTCTCCTGATGTCTTCAATGGTGTTTCCATTGGGATATGTGTTGGTCTCTGTCATTCAGTCTCTATAGTCTTTCTTGAGATGACCAACTTTATGACAGTGTAAGCATGCCATTCTAGGGTTAGTCCAACCTCTAGATTTTCTTGTCCACTGTCTCATACAATTTGCAGCAATGTGACCAAATCTTCCACATGATGTAAAAATTTTCCATGTGTTGTAATCCAATACATACTCGTTACAGACTCTTTTTGGTTGATAGGGAGTTTCTTGACGTTTGGGATTCTATGCTTGCTTTTTCTTTTTCTAGCATTCAAGAATTGTGTGCCCATTCATTTTTCAAGTAGGATAGTATTTGTCCATGTAGGTTTCCTTCTTTGGTTGTTACATCTTAGACTTACATTCATATGCTTTATGTCCTTTCTTGTTACATTTGTAACAAAATCCTATGAATGAAGTTGCAAAATTAGAAATACCTTTCATTTTGCCTCTACATACATTTGATGTGTGGCCTTTCTTGCCACAGTGATTGCATGTCAGCTTTCTTGGTCTTGTATATTCATAGACATTCTTTGGATCAGCTTGATTAGGTGATTCTCCATTCTCGCTAAAGCCTAAAGTGGTGTTGTTGTTGTTGATTCTTTGTTGTCCTTCAAGAAAAATACATAGTAAACAACATCCATACACAAAAAACAAGTATTAGTGGTCAGAAAATAGAGCTATAAAATTGCAAATTAAATTTTTTTGCTTTCAAAGTTCACGTGATGAACTAGAACAGTCCGCGCAAAGAACTACTAAGAACCCCACGAAGAACTAGAAAGTTTGCATGAGTGTCTATAAAATTTCGTGTGAGATTTCACGCCAGGGATGTACAAACAGTAAGCAGAATTGAAAGTAAAAAAAGAAAGATGAGGCCAGAAATTGAATATTATTCCCACTGTGGGCACCAAAACTATATATGCTAAATCTGGGCCTCTAACTTAGCCATACACTTCAACATAGTCATTATTCATCAGTCACATAAAGAAATGAATATGATTTTATTCATCCTGCATGCCTAGATGATTCGACCTATTGCCTCCTATCTAGATGGGGTTTTGAGTAATCTCTCAGATTCAAGAACCCAACATCCAAGACCAATCTAAGAACGAAGGATTTATTCTAGAAATGTAGATGCAATATTGGTCTAGAAATGATATTAAGCTAAGAAATGAATGTGAGATTAATCTAAGAAATGAGCATGAGATTAATCTAATAAATGAAATGAGATTAATCTAAGAACACTTAAAAGAAACTAAGATATGCATGATTAATCTAGAAATGAGTATTAATCTATTGGAAATGAAAGCTTGGAAGCATGCAAATATTGAATTAAAAATGCAGCATCGATTCGATATTGTAACAATGCATTCTCCCCTTTTTTGAATGAGGAATAAGAGAGTTCTTTTATAGGATGAGAGTCCAGTTTAGAATGGAAAGTTTCCTTTGAGAGAAACAATTAACATTTTTAAATCCAATTCATAATAGTAAGTTTCCTTTGAGAGAAACAGTCAACTGCTGTCTTTTTGAGTGAATAAAATTATTATCTGATTTGTTGTATTTTTGAATCATAGTTAACTCAAAGTTTCCATTTCTAAACTGAAGTGAGGATTTTAGAGAGCCTATTTGATTAAATAAATGAAATATGACCTTAGAAATGCACTTTATTAATTATTTGAATAATTAAATTCAATTTATTGAAATGAGGATATTTATTTAATAATCAAATATTATTTAATTCCTTTTTATGTATTTTAGATAAAAGGGTTATTTTAATTTAATTAAAGTGCTAGGACTTTGTAATTAAATTAATTCGATCATAGGGTTTATTTAGCCAATTTTTATTGATATTTAGGAATTAAATATAGTATGTGATTAATGCAGATTTAGGATTTTCTGCATTTGACACTTGAGTCAAGTAGAGTCATTCGAAACTCAAAATTGCCTAGTACAATAGGACTTTGATGATTCAGAAGGTTGACAAATGCAACAAAATTAGTTGTGGTTGCAAGATGCCAATTTTGGGGTGTTACATTTTGTCCAGCACTACGACCCGAGTAGTTATTATGTAACCCAAGCAGTGGCAGTGTCGACTAAGCAGACAGTGGTAATCAATATTTCCCGAGTGATCAGAGTAGCCTGAGTACACAGAGTATCCCGAGTGCCAGATTTTAGTATGTTTCCCAAGTGATAGTATAATGCCTGAGTGCCAGTATATTTCTGAGTGGATCACCAGACCCGAGTAATAGCTTTGGGTCGACTTAGCTTATATTATTATATATTAATTTATCTTATGGAAGCTAACTTATAGTTGCATTTGATTTGGATAAGGTATAAATATAAAGTATTTTTTTATCCAAAGTGTGTGTGAATATATGAATAGAAGCATGTATGCGAATATGAAGAGATAGATTGTTTAAGAGGCTATAGTAGTATAAGGAACAACATAGACTCATCCATCACAGTCAGGTGATTAGTTTATATCATTGGATCTTATTTAGCAATTTAGAGTTGCATTGAAAATCATCTACTGGTTCATCCTAACAGATGCATCAGCAAAATCCTCTAACAAGGTGGATCTAAGAGTCGTTTATAAATATACTCACAGAGTTGCATTACTTGGTTGTATTGTACTAAATCCTTTCACAAGGCAGACCTAACAGTCCTTATTGCTCCTAACAGAGCAGGCCATCAGAAGTGGTCAATTGTAAGCTTTAACATGCTAAATTTATACTACAGTAATAAATCTTGTGGGTACCATCCCCACCCCAATTTTAATTTCTATTTGGAAGGTGTTTGGGTAACCTTATATTGTGTCAAATATTGTTGATGTTTTATTGATTTTCATTTCATGCATGAAATTAGATTTGATAATCTAATATTGGAATAAAATGATTAAGTTTTATTGGTTCCCGATTCACCCCCCCCGCCACTCTCATTCACTTTGACTCAAAATATTTCTAACACATAATTTAGACTATCCTTCCTATAGTATGCCATCTTCAAGATCACCTCAAGCTGTTAAAATTTCTCTCTAAGGACCACTAGCTCTGATACCATTTGTTATGAATAATAGCCCATCAACACAACTGAGAGAGGGGGGTGGATCAGTTATGAGATAGATTATTAAACATTAAAATTTATAAACAACACTTTCATCATAATGATAACACTATAAATGCCAACACAATAACATAATCCTTTGTCGTAGAGAAAACCATGTTAAAGGTAAAACCCCAGTGGGAATTAGCACCCACAAATAATATAGTGAGAGTATAGTATCCCCGTTAAAATATTTAGCCCTGTTAGGAGCTTATTGATGCATTATAGTACATAGTCCATGTTAAAGGACAAACCATGTTAGGGGTCAAGAGTAATAGAGGGCTCACTACCTAGGCACACTACCTTAAGAAGGTTAAAGCCACCCTTAGGACTTACAGTCCTATATACAAGTGTATATAAGAAATATACAATCCAATGAACTATCTAATAGAAATTGTCTTTGTTTGGTTAGTTCCAATGAAGTAAGATAGTCACAATCTCTTCTCTACATCTAGTAGACAAACAAGCTCGCAGCTTCCACACTTCATTGTCTCTATCTTCAACCATATTTGCCTCTTACATGCTCTTTTCAAAAGAAAAGATCTCTCATATATACCCTATTACAATAATTGATTAGGTTGGCCAATTAGGCTTTCCAAATATACAAATAATAATTTAAACCCTTGCTAAGATACACAGAGTACCTATAAAAAGTAAACATTAATTACACTTCATCAAATATAATCCAAGATCCATAATCCACGCTCACAATCCATAATACACACTACATCTCTGAAGTCGGCCCCAAATAGGTCTCCTCAAGAAAATATGCTATAGGTGACATCACCAATAATAATACGACTTGAAAAACATAATGAACATTCCTTAACATGTCTTATGCCATCCCTTAAGCTCGCATAACTTGAATCCACTTTTCTCGTAAGTTATACTCAAAACATAGAGACTAACTCTATCAAAGATCACTATCACCGTCCAGTACCTAGTCTTCACTAAAACATCTCTAACTCATCTAATAGAAAATCTTAAGTTGTGCCACATTATAAATAAGATCACAACACATCCCTATACACATCACTATCTTTTCTCATTCTGAATCAACTGTACAGTACCCATACACCTCTCTCAGTCATAAAGAAATAGTAATAACCAGTTTGTTCTGCCTCCAAAGAATCATATGTTAACATCAATGACAAAACATGAATTCCAACAACATCAGCAGTAACCAATTATAATAGCTAGTGATAGTACATACTAGGTATGAGAGTGGTAAAAGGTTCCTTTGTGATGGCACAATCAAACAACCTTTTCTTCATGAAAGGTGTTTGGTTTTGCATGTATCTACTTGGGGGTGAGGGCCCAAAGAGGCTAGCCAGGTTAACTTGAGGGGTGAGGCCTATGTGATGAAACTCACATAGATTTTAGCATAGAGTCTTTACACTTATCATTTTTGTGCCTTTGGTAGTCCTATTTGGATGGTTTTCTATTTGTGTTTCATGCTTGTTTCTAGGAAGTTTTTTACCACCTTAGGTTTTTCCTAGTTGTTATCCCTTGCATGGGCCTTGGTTTCTATCTCCTAGCTAGTGGGAGTGGGCATGTTGGTTCCATGTGTGGTACAGGGCACCCTCATATACCAAAACTTATTGGTATATAGGAGTTATAGGACTAAAGGTTTGAATACCATAACATCAACCATGATGTACTCAATGACCCATTTGTAAGGCTAATAGGCTCTAAGGTGTTTTACAAACCTAGAGTCCTATTACAACATAAGGTATATAAAGGGTTGTAATATGGTATTTAAGTGGGTTAGAGGTAGGTCTATAAATTTTTGATATATTTGAAAGGCTTAAAAGATAATACAAACTCATTTTGGAGCATTAGGACATAAATTTTCAAAACGCATAAAAAGATGTAAATGTTGCCAAGCAACATTTCAAAGTTGCTCGAGAAGTTGAAATTTGGAAACCAATGGACACACCCATTTGAAAAATATTTCTATCCATGGGGAAGGGTTTATTTAGGTCTATTTATACCATACATGAATGGTTGTTGATTGATGTATGAAGTTTTGGTGGACTTTGAATGTAAATTTTGATTTTTGTATAGTATGATTGTCTAGTGATTGAATTTGATGAATATTGAAAGATTTTCATAGTGCTATGAGTTTTTATTCTAATGAAATTGGTTTGACCCCATTTCGATAGTTCTGGAAAAAGTTTTGATCCATTTGGTAGAACCAATCCAGGAAACCCTTGTTTATAGGGTCTAGTGAAAGATGGAGCCCTAACTTGCAATCCCATAGTAGGAATTTCATGTCTCTTGGTGGAATTCAATTTGGTGAGGTGTATTTTAGGATTCATGAAGGGTAGGATTAGGGAGCATGGTTTGCTATTTTTTTCACCAATCCCTAGGCTAAACAAGCCCATGTGTTTAGTCTAAAAGTAAGAAGAATTGATGAAATAGTCATACTAGGGAGTGACTAGAACCAATTGAATGGTGGAAAAAGTATATTTGGGGATAAAAGAAAATATACAATCCTATATCTTGGTTCTATGAACCCATTTCTTAGGAATTTCTTTGGAAACCAGTCCTAATTAGGCATATTAGGTATAATTACATTTGTGAGTGTTTGAGGGTGCAAGAGAAGATTCAAGACCCAATATATTGGAGTTTTCTAAGACCAAAAAAGGGTATCTAAAACCATAAGTATTTTAAGGGTTTATGTGGATAATTTGTGAGTTTTTCTTGAGAAACCAAGTTCTTAGAGCTACTAGCCTTTAGGATAGTTTGTGCTTTACATTTCCAACCTGTTAATGAAGGGTTCAAACTTGTTTAGAAGATCAAGGTAAGACATCCTAAGGAGGAAGAACTCTTATCACTCGCTAGAAGTATGAAGTTCATGGTTTTCCATGGTATAGGTGAATTGAGAATATCAATTAGAGATAGGCTTAGAAGTTGAGTCAAAGATTGAAGAAGCACTAAGTTGGGTTGTGCCATTCTTCTATTTTCCTACTCTTCATTAGGTCGTATCAGAGCACTAGGAATATCCTTAGGGAAGAGGATTTGGAAAATGACAAATAGAACATAAGGAGGAGATAGTGAGGATATCCTTGCAAGGATATCCAACATGGAACTTTCCAAGATAATAAGAGAGCACATGGCAGAAAGTAGGAAGATCCAGACATAGATAGAGAGATTGAAGAGAAAGGTAGATAGAAGGGATGGAGAAGACTATGAAGGATAAGAAGATGGGGATGAATAAGATGCCCCTCTGCAAGCAAGAGAGGGAGTACCTATAGATCAGTGACCCTTAATTGAATCCCTTGACAGGGTAGGGAATAAGGAGAGAAAAGAAAACCTACCTGTGTTAATTGGGAAGATGAATCCTGAGCAAGTTATGGATTGGTTAGAAGCACTGGATAATCACTTTGAATGTGATGATGTGCCTAAGAATCAAAAGGTGAAGACTTCCAAATCAAGGAAGAAGGGCCCTATGCTTAGTTGGTTTAACTTATTGAAAAATGAGAGAGTGGAGGAAAGGAAGAATCCTATCTTCATGGAAGAGGATGGTTACAAAAGTAAAGAAGCAATTTGGGCCTGAAGATTATGAAGAGTTAGTCCATTAGAAGTTACAAAATTTAAGACAAAGGGATTTGATTTAAGTGCATACAATTAGGAGTTTCATAGGATGACTCCCAGAGAAAGGGTAACTAAAAGAGAGAAGAAAAAGTTGGAAAGGTATCTAAATGGTCTCAGATATAGTATTCAAGATGAACTAGGTCTCTTCAATCTTGAGATAGTTCATAAGTTATTTTAAATGCAACTAAGGATTGAAGAAAATTAGAAGAGAAAGGGAGAACATACAAATAGAGGTAGAGGAGGAAATTTTAGAGGCAGAGGTAGATTGGGTGGAAGGGGAGAATCTCCTAGGCCACAAGGAGAGTCAAGTAACCAAGGCCAAGAAGTAGAATCAAGCCACAGAGGAAAATTTAGAGGAATAAAATTCAATAGAAAAGGAATATTTGGGGTAGAGGATCAAATGTATCCACTAGAATATTTTTCACATGCAATCAAGTTGGCCACCAATCTCTTAGATTCCCTGAGAAGATAGGGTTAAATAGTCAAGGGGGAGAAAGAAGAATACATTTAGCCTAGGAAGAAGACAATCAGAGGGTACACCCAACCTCAAGACCTATTAATCTAGAGAAAGGGGAGTGCCTAATGTTCAAGAGGACCCTCTTGAAAGTGCCAATTATAAAGGAGCCTCCATACAGAAAATCCGTATTCAAAAATAAATGCAAGGTAAGTCGAAAGGTATGTAAAGTTATTGTGGATTTAGGGTCAAATGATAATCTTACATCAATAGAGATAGTTAATAAGCATGTGTTGAAGAAGGTTCATCATCCTTACCCCTACAAAGTCTCTTGGTTAAAAAAAGAATAATAAGCCCTAATAAATGAACAAGTTTGTGTAGATTTCCAAATAGGTGATTATAGGGATAGAATACTGTGTGATGTGACTAATATGGATGCCTTTCATTTTCTCCTAGGGAGACACTAGCAGTATTATGTGAGTGCACAATATGATGGTAAGAAAAATGTATACTAAGTGACCAAGGTTGGCGTGTGTTACACGATGACCCCACTCCCTGATGATGGTAAGGATAAACACATAGTGACTAGTGTCATGTTGGTAGATAAAAAGGAATTCACGAGGACACTCAAACTGAAGGGTACCCCATGATTTTTTCTAGTAATGAGTCCCAAAGAAGTGGTGATGAAAAATTCTAAGAACAAAGTACAAGAAAGGAATGTAGGTCCCAAAGAGGTACACAAATTGTTGGACATATACAAAGGTGTTGTTGTAGGAAAAATACCAGAAGCATTGCCACCCCACATAGATGTTAGTCATTTTATATACCTTATACATAGTTCTACATTCCCCAACAAAGAAGCCTACAAGATGACCCCAGATCATAATGAAGAAATTTTAAGGCAAAGAAAATAATTTCTAGACAAAGGGTTCATAAGAAAGAGTATGAGTCCTTGTTTCATCCCTATTTTTTTGGACTCAAAGAAGGAAGGGACATGGAGGTTATGTACAAAATATAGATCCATAAAAAAGATTACAATCAGGTATAGGTTCCCCATGCCCTAGATAGAGTATTTTATGAATTGTCCAGGAGGGGCCAAGTATTATTCGAAGGTGGATTTAAATAGTAGCTACCACCAAATCAGGATAATAGAGAGGGATGAGTGAAAAAAATGCTTACAAATCAAATGAAGGCCTCTATGAGAGGTTGGTTTGGCCTTTATAATACCCCTATTAAATTAATGAGGCTCATGAATGAAGTCCTAAAACCTTTTAAAAACCATTTTATAGTATTACATTTGGATGATATATTGATCTTTAGAAAAGATAAGGATGAACATCTAATGCATTTGGATTTGGTGTTGAAAAGGTTGAATGAAGGATAGTTAAAGATAAATTTAGAAAAGTGTATATTTTTCCAAGAAAAATTGTTCACAATGGGCCAGTGTCCCACGCAGGATTTGTGACATGGTTTAAACACCTCATGTGTCTCCTATAAGTCTATTGGTTGTATCAAGAATTAATGGGTTGATATTTTGGTACAAAGGCAACCCTAACTTATAACAAGTGGTATCACAACTTGGTCATAGGTTCAAATCATGCAAACCACAATGAGTGATGATGGGAGGGGGATTTTTGGAAGTGGGCTAGCATTCCTCATGGGATTCATGACATGGTTTAACAACCTCTTGTGTATTCTATAAGTCAAGTGGTTGTATCAAGTATTGATAGGTCGATCTTTTGGTGCAACAACAACCCTAGTTTCTAATAGAATTGGTGTTTCTTGGCTTTGTGATCTCCAAGAGAAGTCTCAAAATGGATCTCTCCAAGGTGGAAGCAATCCTTGATCAGATAAGACCTAGAAATGAAACTAAGGTAAAAATTTTCCATCGTCTTGCAAGATTTTATAGGAAATTTATTAAGAACTTTAGTGGTGTATGTGCACCCATGATTGACACCATAAAGGGGGGCATACAATGTAAACTTTCTTTAACTAATGAGGAAGATAGATCTTTTGAGTATTTGAAGAAAAAGGGTAGTCGATCAGCCTATCTTGGTTTTACTATATTTCTATAGTTTTTTACCATTGAATGTGATGCAAGAAACATGGCTATAGGAGGATTTTTGAGTCAAGAGGGTAGGCATGTGGCCTTTTTTAGAAAAAATATGCATGAAGTAAAACAAAAGTATTCAACCTATGATCTATAATTGTATGCCATGGTTCAGTATCTGAGAAAATGGAGACATTATTTACTGCCCAAGGAATTTTTAGTCTACACTGACAATCATGCTCTGACCTTTTTGAATAGGTAATAAAATTTGAGTCACAAACACATGAAGTGGATGGAGTATCTACAATCTTTCACTTTCACCATTAAGAATAAGAAAGGAGTAGAAAATAAGGTGGCTCATGCCCTTAATAGGAGGAGTTTTATGGTGAAGTAAATCTAATTGGAAAGCATGGGGATCAATTCAATTAAGGACATATACCAAGGAGATGAAGACTTTAAAGAAGCCCTTCAGTTATGCATGGAAATGGGGGATAGATATTGTTTGGAACTCTTTCATTTTCTTTTGAAAGAAGGCCTACTTTTCAAAGGGATTCAACTTTACATTCCTAGATGTTTTATGAGGGAAAAAATTATAAAGGAAAGTCATTTTGGGAGTCTATTGAAACATTATGGCATTGATAAGACCGTTGAACTTATCAGGAGATTCTATTTCTGGCCAAGGATGTAGACATACCTCAAAAATTTTGTTGAAGGATATGTAATTTTTCAAAAGGATAAGGGGATTAGTTCCAATGTAGGGTTGTAAACTCCTTTACCAATTTCAAATAAGCCATGGGATTCAAGGAGAATTTATTTTGTATTAGGACTTCCAATGAAAAAACTGGGGAATGATAATATTTATGTTGTGTTGGAGAGATTTTCTAAGATTTCTCATTTTATAGCTTCTAAAACTACCCATGATGAATCCCACATTGCAGGAGTCTTCTTAAAGGAAGTAGTAAGGAAACATGGTTTACCTCTATCTATCATTTCAGATAGAGGTTCCAAGTTTATTCGAAACTTTTGGAGAACTCTTTAGAAGAGACTAGGTAGAAGTTTGTCTTTCTCCTCAGCCTACCATCCTCAGTCTAATGGACAAAAAAGGTTTTAATAGGTCACTTGGGAACCTATTAAGATGTCTAACAAAAGAGCATGGAGCAAGGTGGGATTCTATCCTCCCTCAAGCATAATTCTCTTATAATGACTCAATGAATAGAAGTACGGATCTGAGCCCATTCCAAATTGTTTATGGGACACATCCAAGAGGTGTTTTGGAGTTGAGGGATATGAAAGACTTGGAAAGAAGAAGTGAATAGGCAGGATATTTTGCAGAGGTGACAAGGGCTATTCATTAGCAAGTGAGATCTCAGTTAACACACACTACTGATAGGTAAAAGAAATAATAATACAAGAAGAGAAGATATTTTCAGTTTCAAGTGGGTGATATAGTGATGATTCATCTCAAAAAGGAGAGACTTCGAAAAGAGAAGTATACTAAGTTGATGATGAGGAAGACATGACCTTTCAAGATCCTCAAGAAGTGTGGAAAAATGCATAAAAAATAGATCTTCCCCCTGATTTCGGTCTTTCCCCTATTTTTAATATTTATGACATTTATGCATATAAAGGTCTTGTTGGTGATGTTTGTGATATAGGTCAATCTGAGGAAAACAGTGAAGATTTGGTGCATGATCTACCTAAAAAATCCAAACCTGAGATTGAGTGTTTCCTTTACAAGAGGGTAAGAAAGAAAACAAGGAGACATACCTACTATGAATACCTGATCAAATGGAAGCATCAGCCCTAGGAAGATGCCACTTGGATGACTGTTGAAGCCATTGAAAAAACTAGAGTCAAAGTCCCAGATTTGCCAACTCAAGGGACTTGAGTTTTTTCTTGCCCTCAAAGATGGTGCAGGGAACTCTCATGTACCCAATTTTATTGGTAGATAATATTTAAGGTAATAAAGGTTTTAATCTAGTAGGATCACCCATGATGTAATCAATGACCCATTTGTAAGGATAATAGGCTCTAAGGTGTTTTATAAACCTAGAGTCTTATTAGACCATAGGGTATATAAAGGGTTATAATAAGGTATTTAGGTGTTTTGGAGGTATGTATAGGAATTTATTATGTATTTTATAGGCTTACAAGAGCCTAAAAACTCATTTGGGAGCATTCAGACATAATTTGTCAAAATGCATAAAAAGATGTAAATGTTGTCAAGCAACATTTAAAAGTTTCTTCAAAAGTTGCAATTTGGAAACCAATGGCCAAAAACATTTGAAAAATAGTCATATACATTAGGAAGGGTCTATTTGGGTCCCTTTAGACCATATATGACTGGTTGTTTATTGATGTACAATTTTTTGGTGGACTTTGAATGAATAAACTCTAATTTTACAGAAAATCTCTCTGATTTCTATACAATACGATTGTTTGGTGATTGAATTTGATGAAAGGTTGAAGGATTTGCATATTTATATGAGTTTTGACTCTAATGAAATTTTTTATACCCCATTTTGTGAGGTTTTGGAAATTTTGTGATCCATTTGGTAGAACTAGTCCAGGAAACCCTTGTTTATAGGATCTAGTGAAAGATGGAGCCCTAACTTGTAATCCCACATTGGGAATTCCATGGCTCTTGATGGAATGAAATTTGGGGAGGTTTATTTTAGGAATCCTAAAGGGTAGGATTTGGGAGCACGATTTGGTATTTTTCCCACCAAGCCCTAAGCTAAATAAGCCCATGTGTTTAGTCTAAAAGTAGGAAGAAATGTTGAGACAGTCATACTAGGGAATGACTAGAACTAATTGAATGGTGGAAAAAATGTATTTGGGGATAAAAGAACACATACAAACCTTTTTCTTGGTTCTTTGAGGCTATTTATAAGGACTTTCTTTGGAAACCATTCCTAATTAGGTTTATTAGGTCTGAGTCCATTTTTTAGTATTTTGGGGTGCAAGAGCAGATTCAAGATCTAATCTCTTGGAGTTGTCTAAGAACCAAAAAGGGTATCTGAAACCATAAATATTTTAAATGGTTCTGTGGAGAATTTTTTTTTTTTTCTTGAAAAAATGAGTTCTTAGGTCTACTAGTCTTTAGGAAAGTTTTGTGCTTTATGACTCCAACCTTTGAATGAAGGGTTCAAACTTGTTTAGAAGATCAAGGTAAGAAATCCTACGGAGGAAGAACTCTTATCACTCCCTATAAGTCTCAATTTTCTAACTGTCCATGGTATAGGTGAATTGAGAATCTCAATTGGAGTTTGGCTTAGAATTTGAGTCAAAGAGTGAAGAACCGCTAAGTTGGGTTGTGTCATTCTTCTAGTTGCCTACTCTACATAAGGTGGTATCAGAGCACTAAGAGTATCCTTAGTGAAGAGGATTTGGAAAATGGTAGATAGAAAAGAATGTGGAGATAGTGAGGAGATCCCTTCAAAGATCTCCAACATGAAACTTTCCAAGATAATGAGAGAGCATATGGCAGAAAGTAAGAAGATGCAGGCAGAGATAGAGAGATTTAAGGGAAAGGTAGATAGAAGGGATGTCAAAGAATCTAAAGGAGAAGAAGATGTGGATGAAGAAGATACCCCTTTTCAAGAAAAAAAGAGAGTACATGTAGATTAGAGACCCTTCATTGAAGCCCTTGAGAAGTTAGAGAATAAGGAGATCAAAGAAAACTTACCTGTGTTCATTGAGAAGATGAATCTTGAGGAAGTTATGGATTGGTAAGAAGCTCTGGAAAATCAACTTGAATGTGATGATGTGCCTGAGAATCAAAAGGTGAAGACATCCAAATTGAGGATGAAGGGAACTACCCTTAGTTGGTGGAGCATCTTTCAAAATAATAGAGTGTATGAAGGGAAGAATCCTATCTCTTCATGGAAGAAGATGGTTGCAGAAGTAAAGAATCAATTTGTTCCTGAAGATTATGAAGTGGTGATCCATCAGAAGTTACAAATTTTAAGACAAATAGATTTGGATGTAAGTGAATACACAAAGGAGTATCATAGGATGAACCTCTGATCAAGGGTACCTGAAAGAGAGAAGTAGAAGTTGGAAAGGTATCTGAATTGACTCAGATATAGTATTCAAGATGAACTTGGTCTCTTCAATCCTGAGATAGTTCACAAGTGATTTTAAATGGAACTAAGGATTGAAGAAAAATAGAAGAGAAAGGGAGACCATAAGAATAGAGGTAGAGGAGGAAATTTTAGAGGCAGAGGTAGATTTAGTGGAAGGGGAGCATCTCCTAGGCCACAAGGAGAGTCAAGTAACCAAGACCAAGAAAGAGAATCAAGCTAGAAAGGAAACTTTAGAGGAAGAAGGTTCAATACCAGAGGAAGATTTGGGGGTAGAGGATCAAATGTATTCACTAGCAGATGTTTCACATGTAATCAAGTTGGCCACCACTATTTTAGATGCCCTGAGAAGATAGGGTCAAAAGGTCAAGAGGGAGAAAGAAGAATCCATTTGGCCCAGAAGGATATAGTCAAAGTGTACACCCAACCTCAAGACCTACATATCTAGAGAAACGAGAGTGCCTAATTTTCAATAGGACCCTCTTCAAAGTGTTGATTACAAAGGAGATCCCATAGAGAAAATCCTTCTTTGAAACTACATGCAAGGTAAGTGGAAGGTATGTAAAATTATTACGGATTCAAGGTCAACTGATAATCTTGCATCAATAGAGATTGTTATTAATCTTGGGTTGAAGAAGTCTCCTCATCATTACCCATACAAAGTCTCATGGTTGAACAAAGAACAACAAGCCTATATAAATGAGCAAGTTTGGGTAGAGTTCCAAATAGGTGAGGATAGGGACATAATACTATGTGATGTGATTGAGATGGATGATTTTAATTTTCTCCTAGGGAAACCCTGGTAGTATTATATGAGTGCATAACATGATGGTAAGAAAAATGTTTACTCAGTGACCAAGGATGGTGTGAGTTACACTATGATCCCACTCCTTGATGATGGTAAGGATAAACACATAGTGACTAATGTCATGTTGGTAGATGAAAAGGAATTCATGGAGAATATAAAAGATAAGGATACCCCATGCTCTTCCCTAGTAATGAATCTCAAAGAAGTGGTGAAGAAATACTCTGAGAACAAAGTACAAGAAAGGATTGTAGGTCCCGAAGAGGTACACAAAATATTGGATAGATACAAAGGAGTGGTTGCAGGAAGCATACTAGAAGCACTTCCACCCCACAAAGATGTCAGTCATTGTATAGACCTTATACCTAGTTCTACATTGACCAACAAAGAAGCCTACAAGATGACCTCAAATCAGAATGAATAAATTGCAAGGAAAATACAAGAATTTCTAGACAAAGGGTTCATAAGAAAGAGTATAAGTCCTTGTACCATCCCTACAGTTCTGGCCCCAAAGAAGGAAGGGACATGGAGGTTGTGTATATAATCTAGATCCATAAACAAGATTGCAATCAGGTATAGGTTACCCATGCCTCAAATAGAAGATTCCATGTGCTGTCTAGGAGGAGCCAAGTATTATTCGAAGGTGGATTTGAAGAATGGCTACCAGCAAATCAAGATAAGAGAGTGGGATGAGTTGAAAAATGATGTCAAAACAAATGAAGGCCTCTATGAGTGGTTGGTTATGTCATTTGGCCTTTCTAATACCCCTAGTACATTCATGAGTCTCATGAATGAAGTCCTAAAACCTTTTATAAATCATTTTATAGTATTATATTTTGATGATATATTGATCTTTAGAAAAGATAAGGCTGAACATCTAATGCATTTGGATTTGGTGTTGAAATGGTTGAGTGAAGGATAGTTAAAGATAAATTTGGAAAAGTGTGTCTTCTTCCAAGAAGAATTTTTTGGTAATGATCCTGTGTCCCTTGTGGGATTCATGACATGGTTTAACAACCTCATGTGTCTTCTATAAGTCTAATGCTTGTATCGGGCATTGGTAGGTTGATCTTTTGGTGCAAAGGAAACCTTAGCTTCTAACAAGTGGTATTAGAGATTAGTAACAAGTTCAAATCACATAGGCCACAATGAGTGACATTGGGAGGGGGATTGTTGGTAGTGGTCTAGTGTCCCTTGCAAGATTTGTGACATAGTTTAACAGCCTCATGTGTCTTCTATAAGTCTAGTGGTTGTATCAGACATTGATAGGTCAATATTTTGGTGCAACAAAAACCCTAGCTTCTAACAGAATTGGTGTTTCTTATCTTTATGATATCCAAGGGAAGTCTCAAAATGGATCCCTGCAAGGTGGAAGAAATCCTTGATTGACCAAGACCTATAAATGCAAGTGAGGTAAAAAACTTCTATGGTATTCCAAGCTTTTATAGGAAATTTATTAATAACTTTAGTGGTGTATGTGCATCCATGATTAACACCATAAATGGGGCATAAAAGGTCAATTTTCTTGGACTAATGAGGTAGATAGATATTTTGAGTATTTGAAGAAGAGGATAATACATCAACCTATCTTGGTTTTACCATATTTCTATAAGGTTTTTACCATTAAATGTGATGCAAGTAACAAGACTATAGGAGTAGTTTTGAGTCAAGAGGGTAGGTGTGTCGCCTTCTTCAGTGAAAAAATGAATGAATAAAAACAAAATTATTCAACCTATGATATTTAATTGTATGCCATGGTTCATTCTCTAAGAAAATGGAGACATTATTTACTACCCAAGGAATTTATAGTCTACATTGACAATCATGCTCTGAGTTTTTTGAAAAGGCAAGAAAAGTTGAGTCACAAACACATGAAGAGGAATGAGTATCTACAAGCTTTAACTTCCATCATTAATCATAAGAAAGGGGTAGCCATTAAGGTGGTTGATGCCCTTAAAATGAGGAGTTTGATAGTGAAGGAAATCCAATTGGAAAGTATAGGGATCAATTAAATGAAGGACATGTACCAAGGAGATGAAGATTTTAAAGAAGCCCATTAGGTATGCATGGAAATGGGGGATAGATATCATATGGAATTTTTGATTTTATTTTTCAAGAGGGCCTAATTTTTAAAGGGAGTCAACTTTATATTCTTAGAAGTTATATGAGGGAAAAATTTATAAAGGAAAAACATTGTGGGAGTCTAGAAGGACATTATGGGATTGATAAGACCCTTGAACTTGTTAGGAGATTCTATTTCTAGCCAAGGATGCAAACAAACATTAGAAAGTTTGTTGAAGGATGTATAATTTGTCAAAAGGCTAAGGAGATAAGTTCCAACTCAGGTTTGTACACTCCTTTTCCAATTCCAAATAAGCCATGGGGTTCAGTGAGAATGGATTTTGTATTAGAAATTCTAAGAAAAAAATAGGGGCATGACAATATTTATGTTGTGGTGGATAGATTCTCTAAGATGGCCCATTTTCTATCTTGTAAAACTACCCATGATGCATCCCAGATTGCAGGAATATTCTTAAAGGAAGTAGTAAGGCTTCATTGTTTACCTTTATCTATCATTTCAAATAGATATTTCAAATTTATTGGAAACTTTTGGAGAACTCTTTTGAAGAGACTAGGTACAATTTTGTCTTTCTCCTTGGCCTACCATCCTCAGTCTAATGGAAAAACAAAGGTTGTTAATAGGTCACTTGGGAACCTATTAAGCTGTCTAACAAAAAATCATGGAGAAATATGGGATTCTATCCTCCCTCAAGAAAAATTCTCTTTTAATGACTCGGTGAATATAAGCACTAGGCTGAGTCCATTCCAAATTGTTTATGGGACACACCCAAGAGCGATTTTTGAGTTGAAGGATATGAAAGACTTGGAAAGAAGAAGTGCACAGGAAGAATATTTTTTAGAGGTGATGAGGGATATTCATTAGTAAGTGAGAACTTATCTTACACAGACTATTTATAAGTATAAGCAAGAAACATACAAGAAGAGAGGATATTTTCAGTTTCAAGTGGGTAATATGGTGATGATTAATCTCAAAAAGGAGAGACTTCCAAAAGAGAAGCATACTAAGTTGATGATGAGGAAGAAAAGACCATTCAAGATCCTCAAGAAGTGTGGAAACAATGCATAAAAAATGCATCTTCCCCCTAATGTTTGTCTTTCCCCCATTTTTAATATTTCTGACATTTATGCATATAAAGGTCCTGTTGGTGATGTTTGTGATACAGGTCAATCTAAGAAAAGCAACAAAGATTTGGTGCATTATCTACCTAAAAAATCCAAACCTAAGATTGAGTCTATCCTTTACACGAGGGTAAGAAAGAAAAAAAGGAGACATACCTACTATGTATACCTAATCAAATGGAATAATAAACCCTAGGAAGATGCCACTTAGATGACTGCTAATGCCATTGAAACAATTGGAGTCAAAGTCTCAGATTCGCTAACTCAAGGGACTTGAGATTTTTCTAGCCCTTAGAGTATGGTGCAGGGAACCCTCATGTACCCAAGTTTCTTGGTACATAGTATTTAAGGGAATAAAGGGGTGAATCTAGTAGGATAACCCATGATGTACTCAATGACCCATTTGTAAGGTTAATAGGCTCTAAGGTGTTTTATAAACCTAGAGTCCTATTAGACCATATGGTATATATCAAGGGTTGTAATAAGGTATTTAAGTGAGTTGGAGGTAGGTATAGGAATTTATGATGTATTTTAAAGGCTTATAAGAGCCTAAAATCTCACTTGGGAGAATTAGGACATAAATTGCCAAAATGCATAAAAAGATGTAAATGTTGTCAAGCAATATTTAAAAGTTGCTATGCAACTTTTAAAAATTTGCTCGAGAAGTTTCAATTCGGAAACCAATGGCCATAGCCATTTGGAAAAAAAAAATTATCCATTGTGAAGGGTATATTTAGGTACCTTTAGACCATACATGAATGGTTTCAGGTTGATGTACAAAGTTTTGGTGGACTTTGAATTAATAAACTCTAATTTTCGTAGAAAATCTCTAAGATTTCTATATAATACGATTGTCCAGTGATTGCATTTGATGAAATATTGAAGGATTTGAATAGTGTTGTGAGTTTTGATTCTAATGCAATTGGTTTTTCCCCATTTGGTGAGGTTTGGAAAAACTTGTGATCCATTTGGTAGAACCATTCCATGAAACCCTTGTTTATAGGTTCTAGTGAAAGATGGAGCCCTAACTTGAAATCCCATAGTGGGAATTCCATGGATCTTGGTGGAATGAAATTTGAGGAGGTGTATTTTAGGAATCTTTAAGTGCAGGATCAAGGAGCACAGTTTGGTAATTTTCCCACCAATTCGTAGGCTAAACAAGCCCATGTGTTTAGTCTAAAAGTAAGAAGAAATGATGAGAAAGTTATACCATGGAGTGAATAGAACCAATTGAATGGTGGAAATAATGTATTTTTGGATATTAGAGCACATACAAGGCTTTTTATTGGTTCTCTAAACTCATTTCTAAGGAATTTCTTTGGAAACCAGTGCTAATTAATCATATTATGTATGAGTCCATTTGTGAGTGTTTGGGGGTGCTGGAGAAGAGTCAAGATAAAATCTCTTGGAGTTTGTCTAAGAACCAAAAAAGGTATCTGAAACAATAAATATTTTAAGGCATTTTATGGATAAGTTGTGAGGTTTTCTTAAAAAACCGAGTTCTTAGGGCTACTAGGCTTTAGGACAGTTTTGTGCTTTATGACTCCAACCTTTGAATGAAGGGTTCAAAATTGTTTAGAAGATCAAGGTAAGACATCCTAAGGAGGAATAACGATTATCGCTCCCTATAATTCTGAATTTCATGACTATCCATGGTATAGGTGAATTGAGAATCTCAATTAGAGTCTGGTTTAGAAGTTGAGTCAAAGAGTGAAGAACTAGTTAGTTGGGTTGTGTCATTCTTCTAGTTGCCTACTCTACATAAATGTGGTTAGGTGTTTAATCTTTATTATATTGAGGTGTTTTTCATAGTATATTGGATGATCCTTGCACATGTTCCATTCTAGATTTGTAGTTGAAGACTTCAACTTGTATATTGTATTATGTACTTATGTATATGTATTCATGTAATTGTAATCTCTTAAAAGGAATCAGATGTATGTGGCATAATGATCATTTAGTTCTATTTCAAAGAAATTTATAAGGGAATGGATAGTTCTAGGTGAAAAGAAAGAGGGAAAATTTTTATTGTATGTTGGACATATTATCCACATTAAAAGAAAGTTGTTTATGTTATTTATTCATATTTCTCCTATTCTCTTATGGTTTCCATATAGAAAGGAAATGGACTTATATCTTGTTATGTATTGAAGTATTTAGAAAAGAATGTATTATCTCTTGATGAAAGGTTCAAAGAAAATTATTGTGAAATATTAGATTAGTAATTGATATTATAAATAATGAAAAATTATAAATCAATGAAATAGATAGTAACTTGATTGTAATGTTCAATGGTTGGTTTATGTTTACTTAGTATATTCAAAATGAGTATGGATTAATGAAGTACATAGGATAGTGCATACCTTATGGAATATTGATCTCTTACCTAAATGCTTAAAATAAAAAGAGATATAAAGGATAGTAGTTGTTTATGAAACTAATGATTAGATATGAATTAACAAAATGAGTTGATAAGATGAGTAATGATGATAGATGATTGGCTTATGTTTAAATGAAAGAAACAAGTTAGGAACATTTTTCTTGGTGCATTGAAATGAATTTATACTAATAAGCTCGTAATTCAATGAATATCTTATGAAGGCAAATTAGGTTAGATAATGTTTCTTTAGTAGTAAAATTAGGGAACCTGTGAAGGATGAAGTTTATTAAATCTTTCATACAAGTTTGAAAACATGTGCTCAAGTATGGTTTAGGATCAAGAAGTGTTGAAAAAATTAATTTTATGTGTTAAAAAAAATTACTTTCATGTTTTAGAGGTTTTATGTCTTATCCTCCCGGGTTCCCTAGTGGGGCATTATACTACCAATGAAATCATTCTCTTTTTTATTTTAATAAATAAAAAATTCTTTCTATAAGTTTTACTAGTAATTATAAATATTACTATATATTTTATAATATTAGGACCAATGTTTTTTTGAAATTATTGAATGAAGGCACTAGAATTTTTTTTAAAGAATCAATAGAATAAAGAGGAAAAGAAAAATACCATTGTAATGCTTTATCTTGAAAGGTTCTAGTAAATAGTTTAGCCATGAACCTATGATCATGTGAGAAATCACTGCATAATATTTGAAATGTTTTGACATGGGTCAAAGGATCACCTTTACCATTCTAAGTCTCAAGATGAGGAATATCCATTTATTATGGAATAATGACATAGATGATATCCAAAGAGAAAGCACTATCAATATCACAAGTAGGAATGTTCAAATTGGATTGAGTCATTGAAGAAATTTGTTGTTGCAAAGAAGACATAGTTTGAGACAAACTATTAACGGTGGAATCGATAGAGATAATGGTAGGATGAGGTATGTTTGAAATGTTTGGAGTATTGTGAGAAATGGAAAGAACAATAGAATATGAAAAGGGAAAGCTATTGTAAGTGAGCATTGATGAAGGTAAAGAAACGCATGGAAAACTTGAAAGGATAGTGGAAAAATAGGGTTAGGAATGCTAACATGTGTAGGGTTGAGGTTTTTAATGGAATTTGTTATGATAGGTAGAGCATAATTGGACACACTAGGAATTGAGGTAGAAATTGGCATAGAGATCTCAATACTAGTGGTAGTTTGATTGAAACCTAGCTCTTGAGAATAATCTCTAATAGGCTAGACATTGTTATCAATGAGATGAAAGATACTACGTAGGATGTTAACACCATGTTCATAATTATATATTAACTTACTTCAGTTCTCTACAATAGAAATGAGTTTAGGATTAGAGTTTTCTTGTCCTAATCATTGTTCAAAATTCTCCAAGTCATTGGAAAGTTGTTGGACTTGCATAGGAGGGACTTTTAAAGCCCCAACTTCACCATGAGACGAATGGGAATATTTTTTCTCCATAATATGATTGATGTCACTAGTATTCATTTTGGTCTCATTAATATTCCTAAGAAAAATAGAAGGCTCGAGATCAAATAAACCCACAAGTATATGAATTCTCCTAACCCGAATGCTAAAGTTAGGACTCAAAGTAATAAAACTCATGCATAGGGGAGTGCAATAAAATATAGATACCTAATTCAATTATAATATTTGAAAGAGATATTAAATAACATTTTTTTTAAATTAAAATCAAATCTAACTAAAAAATTTAAAGATTTAATATAAAGCATACAAAATAAATCTAGATCTAATTATAAAAACAAGAAATATGTAATGCATACAATGAAAATCTAAACACCAAATTAGATTTATAATGAGATAAATCTATACATATAGATGTATAAAATGTGACAAATATAAGATCTAATGCATACAAGGAGATCATACAAAGAGGATCTAACCATCAAATCAAAAGTATCTAACAAGAATCCGGTTCACCAAAATGTACAATAGGAAAAAATAATGGGGAGAGTAATGTAATAGGTAATGTGGTAAATGATTTACTTCCCCATTTCATTAATTGCATATTAGGAAGGAATAATGCACCCAATAGGTTGAATAGGTCACTCAAGAGTTATTTGGGAACAAGATCTATCCTTCCTTTAAGTAATGTAATGAATGAACCAAGAATGATTAAGTAATGTAATATATTTATTAGGGAAGACACTAAAAAGATGCTAAAAATAGACTAAAATAAATTGATAATTAGCTTAAATATATGGAAATGAAATAAGAATATGAAATAGACTCGTGACATAAATTTGATTTCTAAAGTATCTAGAATTTGTCGAGTTTGGTGATGTGTTCCTGAGAGAGGTCAAGTTTGGCAATGTGTCCCTTGAGGTTTTGGCTGAAACTTTCAAAGAACATGCACCTGATTTTTCTCTACCCAGATCTGATCTAACAAGTCTATATCATGTTCATGCACAAAGAAATGTAGGAAAAAGGTTGTGGAAAGGGGTTTTCCTTGGTCAAACCTCTATTTAGGAATCAATGCTGAAAATAGAAAAAAATTGCATAAGGAAATGTACGTAAAAAGACAAATTTTTTATTTACCTTACATAAACCCTCATGAATAGATGTAGAAATTGCTCAAATCTATGAAGATGCTTGAGTGTGCTTGAAATGCAAATGACATAAATAAATATTATGGGATGCTTTAGATCATGTATCTCAGTGTAACATCTCTCATGATCCACTGATATGGTCTTGTAATACTTCAATAGATCCATGAACAAGATTTAGGCATGGATGGTCTATTATTTCCCCAAAATCCAAAATAGATTTTTCATCAGGCTTTAGGGTCAGATATCAACACAACAGGTTGGGGTCTTGCCGATGGTTATTATTGGCATAACTATCACTATCAAAAGAGAGGAAAATTTGGCATCCAATGTCCTGATGGGATATCTTCAACGGAGGTGTTTCCAATTTTATTTTCATTGGGAATTGGAGATGATTGATTCATGCATATCAATAGTGTGTGTAATGCTGATGGAGGTTATCAGGGTAAGTCACACCAATGAGTCTTTTCATCAGGTGATCGGAAGGAACAAAATATTATGGTACAAATCACTGATAGATGTCATCAAGGTAAGTTTCCCTGATAAGTTTCTTCATCAGCAATCAAAGGAGAGGAAATCCTGTAGCCGAATAGAATATTCTATTCTAATGGGTTTCATTGGAAAAGGTTTTATCAATGATGTTTTTGGAGGGAAGCCTAACATTAGCATCAACAGGGATCTTGCCGATACAGTTACCAGTGAGTTCCATCAGGGGAACATATCTATAGTATTTACAAAGATCTTTTTGAATTTTGATAGCTGCAATTTTTCATTGGCAGATCCTCACAACAGTCTCCCCGATGGTTGCCAATTTTAAGACACAATTATACACTCAACAGGGGAGTTTTGTCACCGAGGGAGATTTCCTTGATGACCAAAGGCGGTTAGTTTCGGTGCTAAGAACATAGTTTTATTTGAGGAAATCTCGTAGATGATGATAAAATAGAGGCCAGAGAATTAACATTTCCAACTACATTCATTCATCTGTCTTCATGTTATCGACTCTTTCAGGCGACACCATTACTCCCAGTTGGTCTCGATTTGATTCTCCCAACTATTCCATGCTCATTATGATTGCATATGGATTGAGATAATATTCCATACATAAAAAGAGGACATGGAATGAGTACTTTGAGTCAGTATTTATTATAGGGGGGTTTCTTTTGGTTGTAGAGGTGACTTTTTATCGTAGGGCATTCATTTTGACTCTCTCTCAATCACTTCTGAGATCTACTTTCTTGTAGGGATCAAATTTCTTTTGATATGTTATGTTCTTCTACAACTCAACCCAAGAAAGGGTTTGAACTCTTGTGTCTCATCCAGAGTTATGCATTCTCTTTAATTGGTAATCTCTTACATATTTTTTGTATCTTCTCCCTAATTCTATTACAGAGTCTTTTGATCTGTAATTTTTATTTTTTCCTTGTTTCAACTCAATGAAATTGTTATTTTACCTATCCTAAGGTGCATATATTTTGTGTAAATCCTATCTTTTACCTATATATTTTCATGTCTTTCATCATCTAAAGTCTTCCTCTTTGTGCTAACTTGATTGGTCAATCATATTCAGTGAATATTTGTATCCCTTGTAGGATTGAATTCAGTTTATTTCCTTGATGTTAGATTGAGGTTGATAGATAGTTGGGTAGTGTATTTATATGATTTTTTCTAATTCAATTGCAATCATAGGTAGGAGGAAATTAAAACATTCAATTTGGTGCATCACCTTATTTCATTTCATGCAATTCTTGTTCCCTTTTCCCTTCAAGTCATTAGATTCTAGGTGCACCCTGATTGTAAAGGAAGCTTACCTTCTCTAGAGATTTAATCTCATTGATCATTTCCCATATTGAAATATTTTTTCCATGTTTCACAAGTTTTTTTAGGTCTCTAAACATCACCTAAACAAGGGTGCACACTTTTTTGACAATAGGTTTTGGTACGCCTAGTGGGACATAGATTCATATCACTCCAAGAACATCCCCTGGAAGACCATACTAAGTATCATTCATTAATAATTTTCGTGTTTTCTCAATGTGGAGACAGTTCAATCAAACACCATGGTGATTATAAGTGAAAATATACTATTTTAAGGTCCAACTACTCCAGTATGTGTAAATAACAATTATGATCTTCATATTTTTCAAATATTTAAATGAAATTATTTATTTGAATCCCTAAACATGAACCATTTTCATAGAGATGTTTATTATTATCCCCCATATCATGAATATGGTGCCCCTTAACCCTCCTACTATCTATATCAATCTTAGCAACAACCTGGTTATGGCCCAAATTTATTTCCATATAGCTAACATGTTCAATATGCATACCACCCTCCTCCCTTGGTCCATCTACATTTCCTAGATATTTAGATGATAAAATTGTATCCATGATGTTGGCCTTCCAAGTACAGATGGACAATATATTTAGGAACAAGGTCTGGAGTTGCAAAACTTGGGAAGACAAAAAAAAGCAGTTGCATGCATGGGACTTGCACCTTGATGAAATCGGTAGGCAGTAGGAGCTTGATAGACAATAGGAGGATATGGATTACCAGGCCTATCTTCATGAGTATAAAATGGAGGTCCAAAAAGGAAAATATGAGTAATAATATGCTTGTCAGGATTCTCCTCATCAAAAAGATCCAAATTATCAGACCCTCTTTCACTCTCCAATGTCGGAGGCACAAAAAAAGAAGTTTGAGGTGGACTTTGCAAGAATAAATGTTTTAATAGAGGATGAGACAAGTCTCAAGCTTACTCAAATGCAAGAATTTGAAGCACAAGAGGTTCCTAGATGAAAATTTGATATTTTCAAACAATGAAGTTACACTCCAATACAAGAATATAGAAAATATCTAGAGGCCCACTCACCCACTATATTTCCAAATCCACTATCTGAAGAGGAGCCACCAAAACACAAGTTTCCTAGCTTTAGAAAGAATTAGCCTCCCAAGGTTTCCATTTAAATCTTCAAGGATCCTCAACCTACATATTTAACACCTTTGAAGTTTTATTCTTGTGAGTCTTCATATGATTATCATCTCTTCTCCATGGATCTTGAGGAAGTGGATTTAACTTCATTCATATCAGAGATAGTTCAGGAGTAGCTTCCAATGTAGGAGTAATTAGTACTACAACAAGAGGTGAGGGAGGAAACAAAGCCAAAGATGCCCATTGTAGGGAAAGTTTTAAGTATGTTTCTTATGAGCCACCACTTTCTCTAGAAGGAGAAATATTGTTGTAGAAAATAGAGACCCAAAGGAGGCAGCATGATGTAGAGATTACAAGGTTTTTGGAGGCTTAACAAAGATAACATGAAGAGAGCCTTACAAGAGATTTGGCTGCACAAAAGAAAAAATGTGAGGAATAACTTTTGGAGAAAGAATTGATAAAGCATGAGTTGATAAACAAATTGTGTGATGTCACAAAAGAATTAAAAGAAACACAAATATACCTTTCTTCCACATTACAAGATCCTACACAAGTGTGGTAACCAAAAGAGAAGGAGGAACAAACACTACTAGTTGTACCATCAGAGCCACGGTCAAACAAGTAGGATACCAAAATTGTAGAGAAATGCAACAATGAGGTCAAATTTGATATCTTATTTCCAAAACCATCAAGAGGATTTCCTATAAGGAACCTAGCTCTAAAATAGATCAGAAAGTTTCCCCCATTAATGCTTGTTTCAAAGCATGAGGGTGAAGATCAAAGGAAGGAGCAAGTTTTTCTTTCTCAAATTGAGAATTTTCTAGTGTTGGAGAATTTATTTGGTCTTAGTATTGGGAAGGCATTCTAGAAAGATTTATATTGTCAACCATTCTTGTTTCCTTGTCTGGTTTCCCATATGCATGAAAGGAACCAAAGATTAGTTAGAAAGGGAAACTATTTTAATAAGCTAGTTAATGACTATTTTAATTTTTTTCATTTGTAAATTTTGTACATAGTAGAATAGGTGTTTTTATTTCCAGTAAGTGCATGAGTATAGTTTTTTTCTCCTACAAAAAATAAGTTGTGATTCTTTGTTTAGTTAAAAAAGGGTCCTGCTCTCTCTTTCTCACAATGAATCCATGCCCAAAGGATTGCTAAGGGCCACTGATTATACACTTAGTAGGCATGAACCCCTTTAAATAGCCATAAATGTTGACCTTTCTAGCCCACCATCAGATCATCAGAGTATCTTTTTATCATAGAGTTCTAGTTGACCAAATGAAAGAGCTAAATCCTATGGGATGCTTCAAATCAATTATATTAGTATAACATCTCTCATGTTTCACCAATATGGTCTTGCAGTGCTTCAAGAGAGACAAGAACTGTATTTTGGCAAGGCAGGTCTGTTGTTTCTCAAAAATCCCAATTTGATTGTTCATCATACTTCAAGGTCAGATATCAACACATCATGTTGGGATCTTGGTGATGGTTGTTATCGGCGTAGCTACCACTATCAGAAGAGAGGAAAATTTGGTTTCCAAAGTTCTGATCAGATGTCATCGATTAAGTTCTTTCTGATGTTTATTGCATTGAGCATCGAAGGTGATCAATTCATACATCCTAAATGTGTGTGTTATATAGATGGATGTCATCAGGGAAAGTCACCCTGATGAGTCTTTTCATCAGGCGATCGGAACGGAAAAATATAACAGTCTGACTGACTAATGGATGTCATCTGGGTAAGTTACCCAGATAAGTTTCTTCATCGATGATTGGAGGAGAGGAAATCTCACAGCCCAATAGTATATGCTACATCAATGGGTTCCATCAGCAAAGATTTTTACGATGATGTTTTCGAATGTCAGCTCGACATTAGCATCGACAAGGGTCTTGCAAATATGGTCACCACTAAGTTTCATCAAGGGAACATATCTGAGGCCTTACTGAAGATATTTTTGACTGTTAGTGATGCAATTTTGCATCGACAAAGATTCAAAGTGGTTTCCCCAATGGTTGACGATTTTTAGCCGTAGTTCAATACACTCAACAAGGGAGTTTGATAATCAGAGGAGATTTCCCTGATGATCAAAGGTTGTCAATTTTGGAACCAAGAACACATAGTTTCATCAGAGGAATTCTCATTGATAATAGAAAAACAAAGGCCTTAGCATTAATGTTTCCAACTACACTCATCTATTTTTCTTCATGTTGTTGACTCTTTCAGGTAGCACCATTATTCCTAATTGCTATCGATCTAATTCTCTGAACCCTTCCATGGTTATTATGATTATCGATGGGTTGAGATCAAATTCCATACATTAACAGAGGATAGGTCATGAGGACTTCAAGTCCATATTTATTACAAGGGATTTCTTCTGGTTATAGAGGTGACTTTTTTTCATAGATAATTTATTTTGACCCTCTCTTTCTCACTTTTGAGATCTACTTGCTCTCAAGGATCATATTTATTCTAATCTATTTTGTTCTTCTGTAACACAACCCAAGTAAGGGTTTGAACTCCAACGTCTCATCCATAGTTATGCCTTCTCTTTAAAAGGAAATCTTGTACATATTTTTAGGATCTTCTCCCTAATTATATTGCAACGTCTTCTAATTTATAATTGTAATATTTTCCTTGTCTGAATTTAATGAAATTGTTGTTGTACCTATCTGTTAGCCCCCCATTTGTTCTTAAAATTTGAGTCATCTAAATTCATGTCAAGGTCAATTATCATTGGTTCTCTTGGTTTGGGATCTTCAATAATCCTTGGTTCAACCAAAAATCATTTATTTCATGTCATTTTAGGCCCTTGTAAATATTTTTCCATTTCCCTCTAAATTCCTTGAACTTGTTTAACCTTGGTGAACAAAGTTCAAGGGAGTTCAAGTAAGTTCAACACTCGTGAGCCGTGTTTGAGTCTTTTTAACTTACAATTTTTATGTATTGTGTAGCTGCTGAAAGAAAGGAATTTTGAACACATGAGAGAAAAAGGCATAAAATTTATATGTGTTGAATCACTTTGAACCTTATTTGAATTAGTTCAATGGTGTTCAACTGGTATATTTGAGTTTAGAATAGAATCTTCCCCTAGGAATATTCCCTAAACCTCTTGAATAGAGATGAATTTTGTTCAAAGGGCTTCGGACTCTCTAAAAATTATAGGGAATGATGCATGAAATGATGGTTAGTTAATGCCAGACCATCCAAATATCTTTTCATACTTGGAAGTGATGTCACAATGCCACCAAATGAAAAAGGGTAATTATAACAAATCAAGCTCCATGTAAGCTAGAACTTTCATGCATTGAATACTCTTGTGCAGACATCAAATCCCTGTCAATTCACATTATGTAACATAATGCCAAATTTAATGTTGTATTTGGATCCTTATCATTTAAAAGAGAATTGGTAATTTTTTAATCCTTTGTCTCAGTTATTTTAAGAAATTGGAGTAGCATGACAAGTTTTAGCAGTGGTGAAGTTGGTTTGCAACTTTGAGGTGATTTATTTTCTTCTTCTCTTTGAATTTGTGAAGCTGTGAATTTATCTAGCCCCCTAATGCTGTGGTTTTTTTTACTTAGTAAACCATGAAGTTGACCATGCATCTTTTTAGAAATGTTTTTAGCTTAGCATGTGAAGGTCTGATTATTAGTAATATTTATTTACGTGTGGTATATTTAAAAGAATTGAAGGAAAGATTGTCCAATAATATGGGTGAACCCTACATTGTTGAAATTGTAAGCAACAACTTGCTAGAGGTGGTAACTTTCCCACCTGTAACTCCCTGTCCTAAGTTGGTTAGGGAATATATAGCAAGATATGACCCTATCTCAGAGAACATTAAGAGAAAAAATGGAGAAACCCTTCTGGACATAAATAGGGAGATGATTGCATCACTCTTTAAGATCCTACGAGGTAGTTTTGTAGACTTCTCCCCTGCCCAAGCCATTATGAAATTCAATGAAGATAGAGAAGGGCACAAAAATAATTTAGCCAAATACTGGTTGTTAAAACCCCAAAGAGGTGGTTCTAGGTTGCCTAAAAATCCCAATAAAGACCATACAAAATCTCATGTACATGATATCATACTCCTACTTCATAGAGATAGAGGTTCAGTTGAGGCATATGATTTTGGTGAATGGATTTACTATTATGTACAGATTATATTAGATAGGAAGCAATAGTTAGACTAGAGTGAGTTTATTGCAAACTCAATGAGAGAACAACTTAACATGGCACAAATTTTTGGGTAGATTTTCTTTATGTCTTATTATTTAATTTATTGACTTGCTTGTGTTGGGGAAATAAAGGGCCTTCTACATGAACCGTCTGTGGAAGATATCACTATATATGATTATTATCCTCTTCTACAGAAGGAAAATGTTTTGCAAGATTTTAAGAAAGTTCATGATTTGTTTTTGTGGAAGATTTATTTTGAATTGTATAACATGGGAAGTAAAAGATTTTCTAGGGATGACCAAGCTTTGGTCAAGAGGTTTGGTAGTTTTTACATTCAGTTCCCTCATTTTAGCTACACTAGAATTGGTGGTTTTGAAGAAGAACCTATCAAACTAGCTAGGTTCTATTCAGATTATTTTGTTATAGTAGAAATCTGTCGACAATTTTTATTTGTGGTAAAAAAATTTCAACCAAAAGACAAGTGGGAAGAGGTCTTTCCTATCAAATTAGGAATCCTACAGTATGGTTTAATGTCAGACACATTAAGCATTGGAAGTGATCCGTGGAGCTTTAATTTTGAATATTACACTAAAAGGAAAATCTATGACAATAAAGGCTTTTCAAAAATCCTAGGTTCAAGAGTTCATTCACCTATTCTAGAATTAGAATATTTATAGGAAGATTGTCGAGATGAAGTATAGGTAATAAGTATAGGGAACTCATGGATGCTGCTTTCTCAAATTATCACCTTGCAGATCAAAATAAATATTGAAGGTTTAGTAGATGACATTTTTGACCTATTGGAACCAGGATTCTCAGAATTAGATGAAACAAAGGAATTAGAAATAGATTAGGATAAGGAGGAGGAAGAGAATATTCATCAAAGAACTAGGGGAGTTCTAAAACTTATAGAGAAGTGGGATAAGAAAAAAAAAATGATGAAACCCCACAGGACCAACTTTTTCAGTAATAAAAAGACCCTTTTGAAGTCACTCCAAATTATTTTTGAATCCTCTTGTACCATTGATGATGTAGGTAAAGGTAGAAAATTGTCAGGTCATAAGTCCTCAACTGCTCCAACTCCTTCTCTACATGTGCCCAGGTTCACGAGGTCACAAAGAAGATCCAAGGTGAGAAAGAAGATGGACAATGACACATCAGTACTTTTTGACCTTGAAAAGGAAAAAGAAGGAGAGCACAATGCCCAGATCTAGGAGGTTGAAGAAATGAACACATATATTTTTAGCTTAGGAACTTGGACACAGAGCCATTGAACACCCTTTCCAAAGGAGTGGAGGATAAATTTGTGCCAAGTTCAACCCCCAAGTGGTTAACTATTGCTATCAATAAGAAACATAGTCTGGTTCCTGCATCCGTCTCGATCAAAGATATGGTCGCTAAGTACACATATAAGACACCTAAACCTAAGAAGAAAAAAACTACGGCTAGACTTATAGCTCACACAAAAAAATGACATGTGGACAGCCAAAATCATAGCTTACAAACTAAAATATGAAGACAAAGAGCCTTCTGTTGAGGAATTCAAAATCACAAAGGTGCAGTTAGGCGCCATGAATAGGGAAACCAACAATTACATTTTCAATAAATCTGCTCAAGAAATACTTACCTGATCTGAGAAGGATGGTAGAGAGAAGAAAGAACTAAAGAAGACTATCAGAATCTTGGTAGAGTTCATTGATACCTTTAATTTTTTTCCCACTTCCAATAGCTCAAGACCCGCAAAATTTTGATCCTGCATCTCCTTAAAAAAAGAAACTTCTAAGCCAAATCCAATGGGGAAAATCATTGGTAATTGCGATAGATGATTGGATTGGAAATGTTACAAAAAATGAATACAAGTACATCAAGGATTCAAGGAATTTACACCTTTACACACAAGCCCCAATCAGGGAAATTGAAACTCAAAATCTACAATGGGAGACAGAAGAGAATAAATGGGGAGTCTTTCTGAATAAAATGATTGTAATGGAGAAATATGGAACTCTCAAGTTCCTAGTAGAGTAGTCACTCAAGTTGATACCAGATGAATGTCATTTTTTTTGTTCTGAAGAAGACCGTTCAATGGAGAATGTTCATCCTCGGGACTATAGTGGGAGATATGAAGGCCTGGGAATACGAACTCAGTGACCTACAAGATAATCTTAAAAGTGGGAAAAAATTCATGAATCTGACTTTTGATTGGCAATGAGGTCTTTGCAGGCTAAAGATAGAAGAAGTTATCAAAGCATCCAAGACATTCGTGGACTCACAGAAGAAGAATGAATATTTTACCATAGAAGAAATAACGCATCTAGCCCAAATTGAATCAATGTTGTACCTGAGTTTAGATCATATGCCTAAATATACTGAGAAAGTATTGAAACTAAAATGGGAGAAAGAAGGTGTCATGACCAAGGTCCAAACTTTGAAGAATCCAAATTCAAACATGGTGCAAGAACTGATACATGGTGCAAGAACTGATCACCAAACATGCCACCTGGAAAAATGCCCATGAACCTGATGAGGAGGATGATGTGTAACTTTTTACTGGGGCTATTGGTTTTTATTTTAAAATTTATTTAATGTTTTAAACTTGCTAAAGGATGTGTATCCTAAAACTTTGTTAAACTTAATTAACTGTTTTAGGGAGGTCGAGTTTTCAAGGAGACCTCCCCTATTTTCTCGGTGGAAAATCTATTTAGTAACATAGAAAAACTATGATAGGGGTTTGAACATTTTCTAGAATTAGATAATATTTTTTTTATTAGTAGTTATTTTTTTGGATGGAAAGTTTCTGAAGATACAGTTTGAGAAGAACAAAAGTCAATTTTTGATGTCTTTGTTGCATTAAAAGAATATAGTGTTTCAGAATTTGAATCTTTGTGTTTGAATTTCATGGAATGGTATTTCTTTGAGAAGATCGGTTCATGTGGAACATAATCTTACAGTTTCCTTTCAAATGAATCTATGCTTCTGAGAATCATCTTTCTTTTGCATTAGATATTTTGTGTTAAGATATATTAATGGGAACTTTGCTTTTCTGTTAATATGTCTTCTGATTTTAAAGTTACTGCTTTCAATATAGAAAAAATTTTCTTTGTTTGATTGATGTTTCTCTCTAAATTGGTTGATGATCATAGGAGACTTTGAGTTCCTATCTTTGATATTTGGAAATGAGTCTGTATGTGCCTCCCATCTAGGAATGGATAGCCAACCTTAAGTGCTTTCAGGTTAAAAGTGCATACTATATAATCAAATAGATCATTCATTGAATATCTATTGAAGGGAGTTGTACCTTGTAAAATAACTCAGAGGTAAGTGTTAATTCTATGCTTACCCAACTATTTTATAAAGAAATTGTCTTCTAAGAGGGTAATAGAGTAGTTTATTAAATTAAAGAAAGAAAGCAAAATATGTTCGCCAATAGATTTTTGGCGACTCTACTAGGGAGTCTGATACTAAGTAGATCAGTGTATAATATTTTATATATGAATGAATAATTCATAGTGTTGCCTACTGTCGTGATACCCAGTCAAGAGGAAATTCCCAGAGTTTTGCAACTTGATTTATATTTCTTAGATACCCATGAAGATATTATTATAAATCTTAATGCTTTAGCCTGTAAATTAGGAATGAGTAACCAACAGTACCAGCAAGTTTGAATAGTAATAGAAGAAGAGGAGGAGATTGGTCAATGTTTGAGAGGACTTCCTATATCCCAATAAGCTATAGTAGTAGATAGGGCAGCCCAAAGACCTTAAAGTTGACATACTAGATTCACGGCCCTATACTAGACTTCAGAGGAGGGAGGGAATTTTTGATAGCTTCAATAAAGAATTAAAAAATATTCAGTTCCCACTACTTATACCCCAAATAAAAAATCAAAGAGTAGACCCCCTTCTCCACCTAAAGCTTCTTCAAATGCTTCTTCCTCTTCCCATTCTTGGCAAACTTTGACTTTGTGTAGAATTCAAGCTCCTCCTCTTGTAACAATCTTCCCTACAATAGTTATGTCACAACCATGGGGTTTTGTGGTGGGCCCTCTTGCTCTTACCACCCATCATGCCCTTCCAAAGAGTGCTAAAGATGTTCTTCCTAAGTTTTTAGGAGATGGGAAATTTTAAGTGGAAGAACGCTTCAACTCTTTCAATGTAGCCACAGGAATTCTAGTTGTTCAACATGAAGATGTAGCAGTTAGAATATTTGAAAAAAACTTGATTGAAGGGGTAGTAGAATGGTTTATTCATCTACCTAATGGGTCAATAAAATTTTGGAAGAACATGAAGAATAATTTTGAAAACCATTTTAAACGTGTTGATGATGAACATTTCCTACTTGCATAGTTGACCCAATTTAAGGAGATACATGAGTCTATGTGGGACTATGTAGAAAAACTTAATAAAGTAATACACAAGATTCCTACAGCTAAATGTCCAACTCCTAAAAATAAAAAAGGTTTCTTTGTGAACTTGATGCCTCCATATATAGGTTTTTACCTATGAAGGAGCAGGCTAAATGATTTGAATGTAGCCCAAACTTTGGCTATAGAATTGGAAGATGACCTGATTACAATCGGGAAATGGCAGAAAGATGTACAGGATTCACACCCTCAGACCTCAACTTCATCCTCAAATCCTATGGTACAAAGGATGGTAAATTATATGGTCACTTTGAAAAGACAAATGCCCAAGTCTAGAGGTTTATACCAACAACCTTACCAAGACATTGGTAGACAATATTTCAATCTATATAATCCCAGGAAGATATTATAGATTCATGCACCTCAATCAAGACTTTAGCTTGAAGGTCCTTCTAGAAAGGGGATTATGTGTTCTTTTCATCTTAGAATAGACCATGATGGTGACTCCTACCCAGATATGATAAGGCACATTCAAATGAAAACCACTAAGGATGAACTTGGAGATTTCACTAAAGAAGAAAGGGTTTAAGAAATACTTGGTGACTCCGGTACTTTTTACCTTGAATACGAGCTCACCTCAAAAATGGGTAGTGAATTTTTGGTAACCCTTGAAGATCCTTCCTGTTCTATTCTCACAAGAAATTAGAGAACATCCAAACTTGCATTCAGAGCTGCTTCAACCACCGTCCCTCAGAGGAGTAAAGATCATCTATCCTATACTTCTTCATCTAACATGAAAGCTCTAGAGGTCAAGATTCTACAAAGAGGTGACACAGATAATTATTATACTTCTTTTGATATAGTAGATTTTTTTAAATCTTCCACAATTCAGATATCAGCTACTGAATATTTGAAATTTAACCCAAAGGAACTTAATAAGCTGGTTGAATATATTAAAGGTGATCAATCCTAGACATCTTCTCCTAACTAGTGTTTAGTAGATAAAAAATTACCCCCGGTATCCCCCATTTCTCCCACACTTGAAAATCACCAAGAAAATGAAATGTCAAAACCCAATCCATATTATATTTCATTTCTTTTGAATGGTCAAAGTTTGAGTAATTATATCATAGGCTCAGGGACTTCCAACAATATCATGTCATCATCGGTAGCTAAAGCCTTAGGTCTTACCCTCACCAAAACATTTGGAAGGTACTACTCCATGGATGGAAAATTAGTTCCTCTGTTAGGATAGGTGAAGGATACTCAAGCTATTCTTGCAGCATGTCCTAAAAAAAGGGTCAAGATGACTATCTTGGTTGCAGATATTCTAGCTAGCTACGGGATGTTATTAAGAAGAACTTTTTGTAAACATATTGGTGAAGAGATTAAGATGGATTGGTCCAAATCTATTATTCACGTTGGAAAGAAAATGTTCAAATTAGAACTTGAAGCAAAGAATGAATATATTGTTTTTCCTTCAGACAACCCAAAGGCTCAGATCTTGTTCCATGAATGTGAGTTTGGTAATTATGTTATTTTATAGATGAAATACCTTGTCCTTTAGAAGATACATCTGAAAAATAGAGTCAATTATGGATTATGGAATTTGATAGGAGTTGTTCGAATTGAGGTTCAAGTGCTGTTGTTGTTCTCAAATCTCTAGATGGTAAAATCTTTCCCTTTTCTTACAAGCCAGATTTTAAAAATATGAACAATACTGTTGAGTATGAAGCTTTTCTCCTTGGGTTATAGAAAGCAAAATCTATGGATATAAGATTACTCAAAGTAAAGGGAGATGTTGAATTAATCATCAAACATGTAAGAGGTTTGTTTTCTATGAAAAATGAATGTCTGAAACGCTACCATGATTTAGCCTGGGATGAGATTGAATCTTTTGACACTTTCTCCATTGAAGCGATTCCTAGGGGTCCGAACTCAAAAGATGACTCACTAGTGGTGTCGGTGTCTCTATTATTGCCACACCCATATTTAAAAATAGACACATACAGAATAGAGATGGTCTTCAGACCTTTTGTTCCAGACAATGATGAACATTTTTAGGTTTTTTATGAGGATTAAGAGATTAGGGAAATTTTAACATGTGCTGAAACATTTACTTATGTGTACTTCAAAGGATCCCTAAATGAATCCAAAGAGGGTTTTTTTGATTCAGGCACTAGTGATGGCATAATACAAATGAAAGGAAATAAGATTTCAAAAGGCATGGTCACTCTTGAAAACCTCTTTTCGAGGAAAGATGATAGTTTTATCAAGTAGAAGGATTCACATTCCGAAGAACTGAAGGAGTATGATAAGATAAATATTGAGATTTCATCGAGCCCTAAGTGGATCTCAATAGGAAAGACACTATCCCATCCTAGAAAAGAAAATTTGCAAAAAAATTTGTCAAGCTATATGGATATTTTTGCATGGATATATGATGATTTAAAGGATTTCAGGAATGGAAAGTTTCTCCATCATATTCCTTGGAAGCCACAGGCTAACCCATTCCACCAAAAACTTAGAAACTATAATCCAAAGGTTTCTGAAGCCAACTTTAAATAAATAGAGAATATGATCAGAGCTAGGATCATATATCCCATCCACCATTTGACATGGATCACAAACATAGTTCCTGTCAGGAAGAAGAATGAAAAAATAAGGATTTGTGTCAATTTTTGAAATTTGAATTAGGCAAACTTGAAGGATAATTATGTGCTCCCGGTGATCAAACTTGTGCTACAAGCCATTTTTGGATCACAAATGATGTTGATGCTAGATGGTTTCTCTGGTTATAATTAGATTAGTGTGGCAGAAGAAGATAGACACAAAACAACCTTCATAACTACATAGGATTCGTATTCCTATAATAGAATGCCTTTAAAATTAATAAATGTAGGGGCCACTTTCCATAGGGCTATGGATTCATTGTTTAATGATATATGGAAAAAATCATTGTAGTATACTTAGATGAGCTCACATTTTTCAGCAGGACGAGGAAACATCATCTACGAGATCTAAGAGTGGTGTTATAGACATGTAGAGACCATGTGATCTGTTTAAACCCAAAGAAGTTTATATTTAATGGGACTGAAGGCAAAATCCTAGTGTGTGTCTGTGTGTGTGTGTGTGTTTATTTTTGCACCTGTTATCTACAACACAACACTTCAATAAGTCATTCTTTTATGAAAAAAAGGGTTAAAGAGCATATAAACCATAACATTGACCTATTGCTTTCTAACTAGGATGAGTGTAGCATGTAACATAAAAGCCCTTAGATTATGCTAAATACTAGTGACATAAACAACCTAGCATGAAAGATTTAGTTTAAAACAAGCTATTATTCAATGAGAAA
>MU227884.1:2346487-2362575 GCA_018584345.1 Thuja plicata
CTTATTTAATTCATTTAAAATATAGGAATTAATTATTTAAGCATTTTATTGCTTTTTAATAATTAAGGGGACTATAGCCATTTTAATTAAATTAAATAGGCTAGGGGAATGGGTTATTTTGCAAGTGTGTAATTGATTTTAGGGATTTATTTAATTCCTTTATGATTAAATACTATAGCCATGTTTGAGTTTGATTTGATTTAATTGGTTTGAATTAATTTCAATTGTATGGCTACAATCGTTAATATAATTTAGTGATAAAAATCACCTAGGATATTAAGTTGATTTGAAGAATTATGCCAAGTAGTAACAGGGTCGTTTGGACATAATCGAAGGTATGATCACACTTAGAGCAAATAGGGTCCATAGTTGGAACAGACCAAATTTAGGTGCTTACACCTAGGACATATTGTCTCTAAAGAAGGATTCAAGATAGATCTAGATAGAGTAAGGTGATCCAGCAGCTCATTCTTCCATCTTATAGAAGTGTAAAATCTTCCTTTGGGCAAATTAATTTCTTGAGAGATTTTATCTCTGATTTTTCTTAAATAACCATACACATAGTAGGTATGATGAGAGAAAATAAAATGTTTAGATGGAATGTAAAGGGAAAGAAGGATTTTGATGAAACTAAAGAATCCATAGTACGAGCTCCTACTTTGGTTGACCTATATTATAAGAAATACTTCATTTATTGCTACACCTCTTTACATACATTATAAGGGATCCTAATACAAAAGTCAGATAATAGTGAAGAAGATCCTATCACATTCATGAGAACTCCTCTGAAAAAAGAATGAATTGAAGTATTCTCCTATTGAAAACAAGCATTTACAGTAGTAAAGGCAGTAAAGCAATTCGGATATTACATACTTCATTCTCATTCAAAAGTATATGTACCCAATCCAGCAGCTAAAGCAATCTTCAATCAAAAAGAAGTAGGAATGAATAGAAGAGTAACTTGGGTAGCCAAGATCCAAGAATATGATTTGTCTATCAAGCCTACACAATTGGTAAGGAGTCGTAGACTATGTAAACTCATAGCTAAAGATGCTAAAAATTGTGAAAGAGAGGTTGAAGACTTGCCTTTGGTTTTGTTCATAAGTTTGAAGGATCAATGGTTCTCCGACGTGGAATTTTATCTCACATATGGAGACTATCCATCACATATGACACCAAAAGAGAGGCAGAATTTGAGATTGAAAGTATTTATTGGAACAAGGATTTTTGTACAAGAGAGGGATAGATGGTACTTTCTTGAGGTGTGTGGACAAAGACCAACAAGAGAAACTCTTGAAAGTGTTTCATGAGGAGGCATGTGGGGGTTATTTTTCATCTATAGTTACTTCCTTCAAGATTTTAAGAAATTGTTTCTATTGGCTTGGAATGTTTCGAGATGTGTACGCCTATGTAAGGGGTTGTGAAAAATGTCAATTATTTACAGGGAAACCTCAGTTGGCAACAATACCATTTAAATAGGTGATAGTTGAAGAACCATTCAAACAATGGGGTACTAATTTATAGGACCTATAAATCTTTATTCTAGTGTTGGACATATTTACACTCTGATAGCAATAGACTACTTCACAAAGTGGGTGGAGGCTATACCCACTAAGAAGGCCAATTCACAAATCTTCCTCAAAAACCACATTCTGGTTCACTATGGAGTCCCTCAAAAGATAGTAGTTGATAATTCTACTTACTTGTCCTCTAAAGAATTAACCTTTTTCTTCTATGAACACAAAATTTTACTGGCACGTTCTTCAAACTAATTTCCACGGTGTTATAGGATTGGTAAGTCAATAAGAAAAAATCTAGTCGCTATTATAAAGAAACTCATGGATGAAAGTGCTCGTGATTGGCACAAAAGGCTATATGAAGCCTTATGGGCAAACACGACCACTCTGAAAAGAGAAATTGGGATGGATCCCTATGAATTATTAGATGGTATAGGCGCATAGGTTTCCCTACCCTTGGAATTGGTTGTTATGAAATTGTAGACGGTTCTTGAAGATGACTATTTTTAGAGCTCATCGGAGAAAAGGGTTATGTACTTAACCAAGTTGGAGGAGGAAAGAGAGGACTTGGTAGACATAATTATAGAACATCTAGCTAGAATTAATAAAATCTTTGACAAGATGGAAATACAATGAAATTTTTTAGTTGAGGATGAAGTACTCCTTTGGGACAAAAGAAGAGAGCCAAAGGGTGCCCATGGGAAATTTGAATCCTTATGGAAGGGTCCTTTCAAGATTTCAAAAGACTTGGGTCCAAATGCTTTCAAATTATCTAATCCAAATAGAATAGTCCTACCTTTTACCTATAATGGGTAGGACTTGAAACTTTTCAAACTCTAGAGTCCTTTTGAGATCCTTCTTGTACATAGTAGCTTAGTCGTGTGTCTTTTCATTCCAAGTTTTTTGTCTGTCACTTTCGCTTCCCTTTTTACTAGTCTGTGAAACCTAAGATTCATATTTCTCTTCTTTTTTTTTATAAATGCAGTCCCCAGCTAGAGCCAATGTTAGCCCCCCATTTGCACTTAAAAGTTCAGTCATCTAAATTCCTATTAAGATCAATTGTCCTTGGTTCTCTTGGTTTGGGATCTTCAACAATCCTTGGTTCAACCAAAAATCATTTGTTTCATGTCATTTTAGGCCCTTGTCAATAATTTTCCCTTTCCCTCTGAATTCCTTGAACTTGTTGAACCTCGATGAACAATGTCCAAGAGAGTTCAAGTAAGTTCAACACTCCCAATCTGTGTCCGAGCCTTTTTAACTTACAAATTTTCTAAGTATTTTTAAGCTATTGAAAAAAAGGAATTTTGAACAGACGAGAGAAAAAGACATAAAATTTATATGTGTTGAACCACTTTGAACCTTGTGAAAATTAGTTCAATGGTGTTCAACCCATACATTTGAGTTGAGAAAGGAATCTTCCCTTAGGAATATTCCTTGAACCTCTTAAATAGAGATGAATTTTGTTTAAAGGGATTCATACTCTCCAAAAAGTATAGGAAATGATGCATGAAATGATGGTTAGTTAATGTCAGATCATCCAAAGATCTTTTTGTACTTGCAAATGATATCACAACATCACCAAATTGAAAAGGGTAATTATGACAAATCAAGCTCGATGTAAGCTGGCACTTGCATGCATTAAATACTCTTGTGCGGATGTCAAATCCTTGTCAAGTCGCATTCTATAACATAATGCCAAAATTAATGTTGTATTTCAATCCTTAGAATTTAAAAGAGAATTGGTAATTTTTTAATCCTTCGTCTCATTTATTTTAAGAAGTTGGAGTAGTATAACAAGTTTAAGCAGTGGTGAAGTTGGTTTGAAACTTTGAGGTGAGTTCTTGTCTGGTTCTATTTGAATTTGTGAAGTTGTGAGTTTATCTATCCCCCTGATGCTATAGTTTTTTTCAAATAGTAAATCATAAATTCAACCATGCATCTTTTTAGAAATGTTTTCAGCTTAGCATGTTAAGGTCGGATTATTAGTGATATTGATTTATGTGGGGTAGTTTTAGAATAATTGAAGGAAAGATTGTCCAATAATATGGGTGAACCCTACATTGTTGAAATTATGAGTAATGGCTTGCTAGAGGTAGACAATTTCCCTCTTGTAACTCCTATTCCTAAGTTGGTTAGGGAATGTATAGCAAGATATGACCCTATCTCAGAGACCATTAAGAGAAGAAATGGAAAAACCCTTTTGGACATAAATGGGGAGATGATTGCATCAGTCTTTAAGATACCACGAGATAGTTTGGTAGACTTCTCCCCCACCCAAGCCATTGTGAAATTTAATGAAGATAGAGAAAGGCACATAAATAATGTAGCCAAATAGTGGTTTTTAAAACCCCTAAAGAGGTGGTTCTTGGTTGCCTAAAAATCCCAATAAAGACTATATGAAATCTCATGTACATGATATCATGCTCTTGCTTCATAGACCTAGTGGTTCAGCTGAGGCATGTGATTTGGTTAATGGATTTACTATTATGTGCAGATTATATTAGATGGGAAACAACAGTTACACTGGACTAAGTTTATTGTAGAATCAATGAGAGAACAACTTAACATGGCACAAATTTACGGGCAGAATTTCTTTATGTCTTCTTATTTAATTTATTGTCTTTCTTATGTTGGGGAAATCAAGGGCCTTCCGCATGAACCATCTATGGAAGATATAACTATATATGATTATTATCCTCTTCTGCAGAAGGAAAATTTTTTGCAAGCCTTTAAGAAAGTTCATGATGTTTTTTTTTCTCAGGAAGCTTTGTTTTGAATTGTCTAACATGGGAAGTAAAAGGTTTTCTGAGCATGCCCAAGATTTGGTCAAGAGGTTTGGTAGTTCTTAAAATCATTTCCCTCATTTCAACTACATTAGAACTAGTGGTTTTGAAGAAGAACCTTTTAAACTTCCTAGGTTTTGTTCAGATTGCTTTGTTATATCAGAAATATGTTGACAACTTTCAATAGTGGTCAAAATTTTTTAACCAAAAGACAAGTGGGAAGATCTCTTTCCTATAAAATTGGGAATCTTATAGTGTGGTTTAATGTCAGACATATTAAGTGTTGGAAGTGATCTACAGAGCTTTAATTTTCAATATTGCTCTAAAAGGAAAAGTTATGACAATAAAGGATTTGCAAAGATCCTAGGTTCAAGAGCTCATTCACCTGTTCCACAATTAGAAGATTTCTAGTTAGATTGTTGAGATGAATTAGAGGTAATAAGAAGAGGGCACTCAAGGATGCTACTATCTCAAATTGGTACCTTCATATCAAAATAAATATTTAATATTTAATAGATAACGGTTCTAACCTATTGGAATGAGGATTCTCATAATCAGATGAAAGAAAGCATGTAGAAATATATTGGGATAAGGAGGAGGAAGAGAATATTTATCAAAGAACTAGGGGAGTTATGAAACTTATAGAGAACTGGATAAAGAAAAAAAAATGATGAAACCCCATGGGACCAACTTTGTCAGTAATAAAAAGACCCTTTTGAAGTCACCCCAAATTAATTTTGACTCCTCTTGTTTCATTGATGATGCAAGTAAAGGTGGAAAATCCTCATGTCATAAGTCCTCAACCACTCCAACTTCTACTCTACCTATTCCCAGGTTCATGAGGTCACAAAGAAGATCCCAGGTGAAAAATAAAATGGACAACAAAACATCAGTACTTATTGACCTTGAAAAGGAAAAAGAAGGAGAAAAAAATTCCCAGATCCTGGAGGTTGAAGAGATGAACACATATATTTTTCAGCTTGGGAACTTGGACACAGAGCCATTGAACACCCCTTCCAAAGGAATGGAGGATAAATTTGTGCCAAATTTCAACCCCCAAGTGGTTAACTACTACTATCAGTAAGAAACACAGTCTGGTTCCTGCATCCCTCCCGATCAAAGATATGGTTACCAAGTACGCATATAAGACACCTAAACCTAAGAAGGAAAAAACTAAGGCTAGACTTAAAGGTGATGCAAAACCTGGGATGTGGAAAATTGAAATCAAAGCTTACAAACCGAAAGATGAAGACAATGAGCCTTCTAATAGGGACTTCAAAATCACAAATGTGCAGTTAGGCACCATGAATAGGGAAACCAACAATCACATTTTCAAGCAATCTTCTCAAGAAATACTCACCCGATCTGAGAAGGATGATAGAGAGAAGAAAGAACTGAAGTAGACTGTCATAATCTTGGCAGAGTTCATTTATACCTTTAATTCTTTTGGCCCACTTCCAATAGCTCAAGCTCCACACAAGTGTGATTCTGCATCTCCTAAAAATAAGAAACTTCTGAGCCAAATCCAATGCGGCAAATCATTGGTAATTTTGATAGATGATTGGATTGGAAATGTTACAAAAAAAAGGATGGAAGTAAATCAAGGATTTAAGGAATTTACACCTTGACACATAGGCCCTAATTGGGGAAATTTAAAATTGGAATCTACACTTGAAGATAGAAGAGAATAAATGGGGATTCTTGCTGAAGAAAATGATTGCAATAGAGAAAGATGGAATTTTCAAGTTCCTAGCAAATTAGTCACTCACGTTGATGCTAGATGGATGTCAGTTTTTTGTTCCAAAGATGACTGTTCAATAGAGAATCTATGTCCTCAGGACTATAGTGGTAGATATGAAGGGATGGGAATACAAAATCAGTGACATAAAAGGTAATCTTAAAAGTGAGAAAAAAGGCATGAATCCGACTTTCGATTGGGAACTAGGTATTTGCGCGCTAAAGACAGAAGAAGCCATCAAAACATTTAAGAAAGTCATGGACTCACAAAAGAATAAAGAAGATTTTACTATAGTAGACATAACACGTCTGGCCTAGATTGAATCAATGTTGTACCTAAGTTCACATCAGATGCCTAAATATACTAAGAAAGTACTGAAACTAAAATGGGAGAAAGAAGTTGTTGTGACCAAGATCCTCACTTTAAAGAATCCAAACTCGAACATTGTGCAAGAACTGATCACCAAACATGCCCCATGGAAAAGAACCCATGAACCTGACAAAGAGGATGATGTGTAACTTGTTGTTGGGGCTATTATTTTTTCTTGAAAATTTATTTCATGTTTTAAACTTTCTAAAGTACATGTGTCCTAAAACTTTGTTAAACTTAATTAACTGTTTCAGGGAGGTCTTGTTTTCATGGAGACCTCCCCTATTTTCTTAGTCAAACATCTATTTAGTAGCATAGAAAAACTATGATAGGGGTGCAAAAAATTTCTAGAGTTAGTTAAGATTATTTTTTTGATTAGTAATTATTTTTCGGGAAGGAAAGTTTCTGAAGATACAGTTTGAGAAGAAGAAAACTAAAATTTTGATTACTTTGCTGCATTAAAAGGATATGGTGTTTTAGAATTTGAATCTTTGTGTCTAAATTTCATGGAATGGTATTTATTTGATGATATCAGTTCATGTGGAACATAATCTTAAAATTTCCTTTCAATTGAATCTTTGCTTCTAGGAATCATCTTTCATTTGCATTAGATATTTTGTGTTAAGGTGAATTAATGAGAACTTTTCTTTTCTTTTAATCTATCTTTGGAGTTTAAATTTACTACTTTCAATAAAATACTTTGTTTCTTTGTTTCATTTATGTTGCTCTCTAAATTGGTTGATGATCATAGGAAAATTTGAGTTCCTATCTTGTATATTCGGAAATGATCCTATATGTGCCCCCCATCTAGGAATGCATAGGCAGGCTTAAGTGCTTTCAGGTTAAAAATGCATAATGTATAATCAAATAGATAATTCATTAAATATATTTTGAAGCAATTTGTAACTTGTAAAATAACTCAGAGGGAAGTGATAATTTTACACTTACCCAACTATTCTGTAAAGAAATTTTCTTCTAAGAGGGTAATAGAGTATTTTATTAAATTCAAGAAAGAAGGCAAAATCTATTCACCAACACTATCCTAAGGTGCAGATATTTTTTGTAAATCTTATCTTTTACCTGTGTATTTGCATGTATTTCATCGTATAAAGTATTCCTTATTGCGTAAAATTTATTGATCTATCCTATTCAGTGAATGTTTGTATTCCTTGTAGGATTGAATTCAATTTCTTTCCTTCATGTTAGATTGAGGTTGATAGATATTTGGGTAGTGTAGTTATATGATTGTGTTGAATTCAAGTGCAGTCATAGTTAGAAGGAAATTAAAATATTCAATTTTGTGCATCACAACATTTCATTTCATGTAATCCTTTTTCCCCTTTCCCTTCAAGTCATTAGATTCTAGGTGCACCCTAATTGTAAAGGAAGCCGACGTTCTCTGGAGATTCAATCTTATTGATTAGTTCCCACATTGAGTGGTTATTTCTATTTTACAAGGTTGTGTATGTCATTAACCATCACCTAAGAAAGGGTGCACACTTTTGTGAGAACAATTTGTTTCACGTCCGGTGGGATAGAGATTTAGATTAGTTCAAGAACATCCCCTAGTGGACCATACTAAGAATCATTCATTGAGAATTTTGGTGTTTTCTCAATGCAATCAACCTTTAGAGGCAGTTCAATCAAACACCATGGAGACTCTAAGTTCAATCAAACACTATGGAGAATCTAAATGCAATCAAAATGCTACCTCTAAACCATTATACTATCAATATAAATCTCAACCAAAACCTAGTTATGGCTCAAATTCATTTCCATACAATCAGCATGTTCAATATGCATACCGCCCTCCGCCTGGTCCATCTACCTTGCCTTAATATTTAGATAATAAACTTGTATCCATAATGTTATAATTCCAAGGCAAGATAGACAAGATGTTTTAGGCAAAAGGTATGGAATTGAAAGACCTGGATAGACAAAATAAGTAGTTGCAGGCATGGGACTTGCAACTTGATTAAATCAATAGGCACCAAGAGCTTGACAAACTATTGGAAATATTTAGGTAAGGGACTGAGAGAGGGGTGTGATCCAGTAGCTCAAACAATTCACACTTTATCCCTATCAATCTCAAACTTCAACTCTTATGTTTAGCGATACCAATAATTGTTTTGTCTTTAACTGATAACTACTGTAATATTAATTGATAACTGATAACTGATAGCCTTGGAAATTTTAAAAAAATAAACATATAAACATTAAGACACTTAAAAAAATATTTTAGTATCACAGGAAACCCTTGGTGAGAGGGAAAAACTCAGGTGGGGATGGAACCCACAACTAATCACTGCAATAATAAGGTGCCCTGTTAAGAGCTTACAAAATCATTTTTAACTGCTACGACCTGTTAGAGTATTATACCCTGTTAGGAGTAACCTTGTTAAAGGATTTTATCCCACTTATAGAGTGTTCACCATGTTAAAGGATTTCCAATAAGTTCCTGAATAGAAATTCTTAGTCTGATTATAGACTACCCGTGTAGTGCCCACCCATAATTTAATTTTCAGTATTGATGCCAGAATCTTTTGGTTATTTTTATGATGATTAGGTATATGTTATGATGATTTTACTGACCCCATACTTGCATGTGTATGGTTAGCGTACATGTTTTATATTTTTGTGTAGCGTGTCTATCTTACATTTATGTATGATGTGTTTGATGTGGTAGATGATGAAGATGTAGTTACTTGCATTGCAAAATCCACATGATCGACCAATCCCTATCATTGTCTGTTCTATATATTATGTACATGCTCAGCTTTGTAATGTAGGTTTTTAGGTACCGAGCATCGACTTCCTTTAATTTTCAGGATGGGCGTGCCCTATCGCATTATCTCAATGGTAAGAGAGGGAAGATAACATTCAGGCCTAAATCCTAGCATAAGCCCTCATTTCTCCTGAAATAGTGGACAAGTATCTGGTTGACTACCTTCTCCAAATTCATTGAGGTGACATGAATTGGTGAGCCCTTGTTTGGGCATGCTTATGTTGTTGCATCTTTTCTGCATTTTGATTTGGTCAGATTTTAGTATGCATACATGAAGTTTAATGTGGTATTTTTTCGTAATGTAAGTAAAAGAGCAATTAAAGGCTAATTATCAAGTTTAAATAATTGAATCTTCTAAGAGTAATAAAATATTAAATATAGAGATATTTAATTAATAGGGATTAATTAAGTACATGTATTTATTAAAAGGATTTAATTAAAAGTGTAAAGATAAAGTTTGAAGATTTAATTAAATATTATGTCTAAATAGAAATTAAAAGGCATATTTAATATAAATAAATTTTCAATATGCTACTAGAATATTATTCCTAATTGAAAATAATAATATTCAATGTAATTGTATTTAAATAATAATAATAATAATAATAATAAATTGAGTTTTAATTCTAATTAAAATTTGAGTTTTGTAGAGAATTAATTATTTAATTACAAAAAAGAAGAAGAAAAAAAAAATAAAAAAGAGAAGAAAAGAAAGAAATGATATTTATTTATTTTAAAAAAAAATATAGATATAATACTTAATTTGGGAAAAGAAAATAAATAAATAAATAATATTTATTTATTTAATATTAAAAGAAGAAAGAGAAGGAAATTATATATTTCTTTCTTTTAAAAATAAATAAATAAGTAAATTGATTTTATTTACGAAAAAAATAATAATAATTCTTTTATCTTTTTTCAGGGTTAAGATTTTTTAGGAAGTTGTCCTAGAAACCCTAGTTAAATAGTTTTTATTTATGAGAGGATTTTTGGTCATTTTTCACCAAAAAAAAGGGAAGACTGAGATTTTTCAGGACACAAGTTTTAGGAGACAGGTTATAGGTTTTGCATCGAGATTTTGAAGTCAAAGGATATATTTTTAAAGCTTGGGAGCGAAGTCGTCTTCTTCTTCTTCTTCTTCTTAGCAAGTCCACCTGGCATTTTCAAGGTAGGATTTTCTAAGTCTTTTTTCAGTTTATGTTGGAAAGATTGTTTTCTGTGCGCTTGCTTAATTGTGATTTGATTTTGAGTTAAGGTTATTTTTATTTCTATAAAATTATACATATGATTAGGGTGTTCTTGTGAGTTATGTTTATGGCATGTCTGGTATTCTGTGAGAATTCATATGGAAACCTTAGGAGAGAATGATTTAAAAAGGATACATTTGTGTTGTAAATCAATTAAGGTTTTATCAAATTATACAAATTTAGTTGCATAAATTTTAACTGTATGGTGAAATCCTTTATTATGAACTATGTGTATTATAGATACCATAGACATTTATTCTATTCCTTTATGATTAAATACTATAAACATGGTCTAGATATTTCCAGGATGACACCATAGACCGGAGATATCTGTCTTGGGATTACATGGTCAATCATTACGATCGTTTATCTATTTATTTAGCAGGTTTGGTAGGTGGCATCCTCATGCCAAATAGAGGTCAGCATGGATTTATGGTCGGCTGGGTAGATATGATAGAGTAGATGGTTACCCACCGACGGAGATTTGCATGGGGTAGCTATATCCTAGCCCACATGTATAGAGAGCTTCATGAGATAGTATACCACTATACTCGGAGCATGATAGTGGGCTTTCATATTTTCCAGATCTGGGCCTAGGAGCACATCTCTATGACACAGCTGATTGTAGACAGACACAGGGCACTAGAGCAGCCCTATGTTTATATGTATGCAGGTCTTCTTCAGCAGCCCCAACTGGGCAAGGTTGAGTATTGGCGCCGCCTGTTCGATGATATGATAGAGGTTGTTTGGCGGCCATTTTTAGATTGTGAGGTGTGGACCTCAGATGCATGGCAAGTACCTTACTTATGTCAAAGTCGATACCTCATTCGCAAGACCAGATATATTAGAGAGCGGTTTGTGATCACCAGAGTGCTGGGACAGTATGGTCGTCGCCAGGGTAGGACATAGGACATTGTTGTATACACCTGGACTAGAGACAAGACACCATTATGGGGGCGCAGTTACAGTATGAGATGGCTCACAAGGAGATCTATGATATGGTGGCAGTAGATTGGGATCTCTATCCTAATGTAGCCTATGTAGGTGTGTCTGATGGGTATGTTGCTGAGATGCTTTAGTACCCCTTCCCTCAGTTTACTGTTCCTGAGGAGATCATTCCTTGCATAGAGGAGCCCTTAGACTATGATCCTGATGATCGACCAACTAGGGGTAGGGGAGGTGCGTAGAGAGAGAGGGATCTCGACAGGCATGGAGGTCATGATGGTGGCAGAGATGGTAGAGATGTCAGGCATCCTCCTCCCGATGATGGTCCTATTGGAGATGATAGGGGTGGTAGTGGTGAGGTAGTGACACAGGTGGAGCCAGTGACAATGGGCAGGGTAGGCACCAGAGGTTCAGATTTGTGGCCCCTCAGAGAGATTCTGGTCCATTTCTTACAGGAGAGCTGCAGCGACAGAGGTGGTAGGGGTCACAAGATAGACCACCAGATAGAGGACAAGATAGGTCCCAGGAGCAGGATACAAGTAGAGACAGAGATCCTATGTCTAGATGTGAGTAGGAGAGAGAGTAGCTTTGAGCTAGGATTATAGCATTGGAGGCCCGAGTTACTACTACAGATGCCTTACTGGTGGACAGGGATATATAGCTAGAGAGATTGAGAGCAGAGAGGGATAGGTAGGGTGAGATGCTCAGAGCCGAGAGAGATACACATGCATAGACAGCTGTTCATCAGGGGTAGAGGGCCACTTATTATTATGCCTTGTATCGTGCAGCCATTCCAGAGGGCCAGAGAGCACCTTCCTTTTCTTGATTAGCTCAGTAGTCAGAGGGGGCCATGCCACCTCTAGTAGCTCCTTTTGTACCACCTCCTCCTCCTCCTCCTCCTCCTCCTGATTAGGGAGAGGAGGCGGGCTAGAGTTGATATTTTGTACCATTTATATGTATATCTTGACATGACATTTGTATATCTAGATCCTACTGAGATCCCTTTTTTTGTATATGACATTCATACATGTATATTTGATTCATTTTGGCTCACTGATACTCTAATACTCTTTATGTTAGGAATAAGGTGTCTTAACCTTGGATAATTCCTATTCTTATTATTTGTTTTGTAAAATGTATTTCTTGCAAATAATGTAATTAAGTGTGAGCATACATGTCTAGTTGGCATGTTGATGTGTCACTCCACTTGATATGTCAACATCTTGAATTGTGTGTAAGGAGATCATGGCTGAAATAATTATGACAAATTCCTATGACACGTAAGAGCTATTTCTAGAAGATTCAATGACGGGTGAAGACATGCAAGATATGTGGCAATTGATAAAGTTGAGTACTGTACACTCTTCCACAATCGTGGGGTTTGGGTTCCCATTTTCTCGAAGAATGGTAAAACCCTAATACGGCTATCTTTGGAAGTTTCCCTAAAAAGGAAAGCGCATGATATAAGCATTTTTTAGGGTTGCAAACAGTGATAGGAAAAGAGTGTATTGTTGGTATGATTTGGTGCTACTAGATTTGTCTTTGAGTGTTGATTGTCTCTTGAAAGAACTTGTATTGCAAGTGTGTTGTAACTATTTTGTTAAAGCTAATACATTGTGTAGGTTTTGGAGTGATAGGGTTTTTTACCGAAAGGTTTTCCTCAGGGTAAATCATTGTGTCATTCTCTATTTTCTGTATGCATGGTATAGGGCTACAATATCATTGTTAAAGTAGTTAACGAATCTGAAATTGTAAGGATTTAAAAGAATTTCCACAATACTTTCCTTTAGATATTAGTGTAGGAAGGTGTTTCCGCGCCTGAGTTTCCTTACAAGTGGTATCAGAGCCGGATCAAATTTTGATCCTACTTGTTGGGTAGGGTTTTTTGAGCTATTCTCAAGTTGAGTGGGATTTTTTTTTGTGCAGAGCATTCTGAATCTTATTTTCAGATTGAGATGGCAAGTTCATCATACAGTAGAATGGAAGTGGAGAAATTTAATGGCACTAATTTTGAGTTGTGGAAACTCAAGATGGAAGACATGCTTGAAGACCACGATCTATGGGAGGCTACTTCACTTGATGTGAGACCTGCAGTAATATCTCAAGTGGATTGGGAGATCAAGGATCAGAATACTAAGGGTCTCATTAGACTCTGTCTAGCAGATGTCATTCTTCTGAATGTTCTTGATGAGACTATTGCAAATTCTTTGTGGAAATAGCTTGGGTCTATGTATCAGGCCAAATCTCTGGTGAATAAGTTGTTCCTGAGAAATAATTTGTATTCTTTAAGAATGGAGGAAGGTGGATTTATAACTAATCATCTCAATGCATTCAATTTAATGATTGCACAATTGGCATCATCCGGTACCAAGATCGAGGAGGAGGATCGATGTACGACCCTACTTTGTTCATTGTCAGATTCATGGGACCATCTTGTGATGGCTCTCAGAATTACTACAGTCACATTCTGTATGGATGATGTTGTGTCTTCGCTACTATCTAAGGAGATGCGAATAAAGACTACGGATTTGTCTAAGGAAGCCCTTGTTGTTTGCGGGAGATCCAATGACAAAGGAAAAATAGAATGGAAATAAGTCAAAGAAGGGAAAATCCAAATCCCGTGGGAGTTCTAAGACTCTTGGAAAGTCCAAGGTGAAATGTTGGAAATGTGATAAATCTAGGCACTTCTGGAGGGACTGCAAAGAACTGAAGAAGAAGAAGAAAGGCTCAGATTCAGCTTTCAAAAAATCTCAAGAAGATGGAGATGCTTTTATTTTAGCTTTGGTAGCCCATGCATCTAATGATGTGTGGTTGGTAGACTCGAATGCTTCTTTTCACATGACCTCTCATCAAATCTGGTTCTCAAAATATGAAGAGTTTGATGGTGGAAAGGTGTACTTGGGTGATGATTCTCACCTAAAGATAGTTGGATGTGGAAGGGTCACTATCAGATTTCTTGATGGATGAGTAAAGGGAATCAATGGAGTTATAAACATTCCAGGTTTTGCACGAAACCTATTATCTGTAAGTATGTTGAATGATGTAGGTGTGCAAGTTGTCTTTACAAAAGATGGATGCAAGATGATGAGAGGTTCTATGGTGCTCGCTAAAGGTACTTTGTTTTAGCTTGATGCATGCATTTCTCAGTGCAATAGTTCTTCTATTTCAAAGAAGAGAGTGGCTATCACTTCATCCCCACCATCTAAACGAGCAGTAAAGAAGACTGTGGCAATGGGTTTTGATGGCAGTGTAGTAAGTGTACCTAAGGGTGCAAACACTTTGGAAGGCAAGCTTCCTGCAAAAAAGACAATGTTATGGCATATGAGATTTGGTCACATTGGTGAGAAGGGTCTTAGGACCTTGAAAACTAAAAATCTTATCGAGGGGCTAAATGATTATAATCTCAAATTTGATTTCTGTGAACACTGTGTTTATGGTAAGCAAAATTGTGTTCAGTTCTACTCTAGGTCTCACAAGTCTTCTGGACTTTTGGATCTCATTCATTTTGATGTATTTGGTCCTGTAAAAGTTCCTTCTATTTCTATTTTTGTATATTTTGTATCTTTTATAGATGATTATAGTAGAAGGAATTGGATATATTTCCTAAAAAGTAAGACATGGGTTTTCAGTCGATTCAAGGAATTTAAGGCTCTCGTGGAGAATTGGACTGGTAGAAGAATCATGTGTGTGAGAACTGATAATGGTGGTGAGTTTTGTTCCATAGAGTTTGAATAGTTCTATAAAGAGAAAGGAATCAAGAGACATAAGACAACTCCTTACACCCCATAGAAAAATGGAGTTGCAGAGAGAATGAACAGGACACTGATGGAGAAGGCTAGGAGTATGCTTAGTGGAGCTGGTTTAGAAAAAAGGTTTTGGGCTGAAGCTATGGCCACTACTTGCTATCTGGTTAACAGATCTACTACATAAGCTCTTGTTGGTAAGACACCCATGGAGGTGTGGTCTGGTAAGAAGCCTTCAATTAGACATCTTCATGTTTTTGGTTGTGAAGCTTATGCACATATTCCAAAGGAGAAAAGATCTAAGTTGGAAAACAAAGCTGTCAAATATATTTTCATCAGATACAGTGTTGGTGTGAAAGCATACAAGCTTTGGGATCCTATGACTAGTAAGCTATTTCATAGTAGAAATGTTATTTTCAGAGAGCTAACATCTTCTCCTATTGTGCTATAACCAGATGAAAAAGAAAAGGAAAAAGATGTTGTTCAGTTTCCTCCTACCCCTGAGAAGACTGGACAAAGAGACCATGTTGGGTCTAATGATGAGGAGAGCTCTAGCAACTCTGATATTTTGGAAGAAGAGGAAGAATAACCTCAACCTCAGCCCTTGAGGAGATCCGTGAGAGAAAGAAAGCAACCAGAAAGGTTTGGTTATTTTATGTTAGATTCCAGTTGTGCTTTTTCTTTGATTACTAACACTGATGAGCTTAGATCTATGAAAGAGGCTTTGGGCATGGAAGATGCAGGTTCTTGGATTGAGGCTATGGATGATGAGATGGATTCATTGGAGAAAAAAAAAACTTGGGACCTTGTACCTTTTCCTAAAGGGAGAAAAGTTGTTGGCTGTAAATGGGTGTTCAAGAAGAAATTTTGTGCAGATGACAGTGTTGAAAGGTACAAAGCTAGATTGGTTGCAAAGGGGTATTCACAGGTAGAGGGAATAGATTATGGTGAAATATTCTCT
>MU227884.1:2362871-2388958 GCA_018584345.1 Thuja plicata
TCATTGTGTTTATTTCAGAGTTGAAAATGATCGCCTTCTTATTGTTGCATTATATGTTGATGATATGTTGTTGTTTGGGAAGGGTAAGGGTATGATTTCTGATTTTAAATCTTAGTTGTCAGCATAGCTTGAGATGAAAGATCTTGGGGCAGAAAGGTACATCTTGGGTATGGAAATTAGTAGAGATAGGTCTAACAAAAAACTTTGATTGAGTTAGAGTAAGTATGTGAAGTCTGTGTTGGACAGGTTCAACATGGTAGATTGTAGACCACTATGTGTTCCTGTTTCAGTTGGAACAAAGTTATCTGTAGATGATTTTTCAAATTCTCCTAGTGAGGTGGAGGACATGAGTAGAGTACCTTATGCTAGTGCAGTTGGCAGTCTTATGTATGCTATGGTCTGTACTAGACCAGACATTGCCCAAGCAGTGGGAGTCTTGAGTCAGTTTATGGCTAACCTTGGATGGGTACATTGGGATGTAGTTAAGCGAGTATTCAGATATTTGAGGGGTGCATAAGATTACTCCATATGTTACCATGCTAACTCTTTTGGATCTCCACATTCAGTTTGTATTTGTGGGTTTTTGGATTCACATTGGGCAGGTGATATTAACAGCAGGAGATCCACCAGTGCTTATGTGTTCACTATGTTTTGTGGTGCCATCAGTTGGATGAGTAAGCGACAACCTATGGTTGCTTTGTCTACTACAGAAGCTGAGTACATGGCTGCTACTCATGCTTGTAAGGAAGCAATTTGGCTTAGGAGATTGTGTTCTTATGTTGGTGTTGATGTAGAATAGATTACTATTTGGTGTGACAATCAGAGCACTATTTGCCTTGCGAAGAATCCAACTTTCCATGCTAGAACGAAGCACATTGATGTGCAGTTTCACTTTGTGAGAGATATGGTGGAAGATGGAAAGGTAAATCTGGAGAAGGTAGATATTGTGAAGAATGTTGCAGATGTATTAATGAAACTAGTGGGCACTGTGAATTTCAGATGGTGTTCGGAGTCTATGGGCCTTTTGGCCTATAGCGGTTAGTTCCTGTTATGCTCCTATTGCTCTTACAAGGTGTTTGACAAGTGGGAGAATGTTAGGAATAAGGTGTGTCAACCTTGGATAATTCCTATTCTTATTATTTGTTTTGTAAAATGTATTTCTTGCAAATAAAGTAATTAAGTGTGAGTGTACATATCTAGTTGGTGTGTTGATGTGTCACTCCACTTGATGTATTGACATCTTGAATCGTGTGTAAGGAGATCATGGTTAAAATGGTTATGATGGATTCTAATGACACGTAAGAGCTATTTCTAGAAGATTCAATGATGGGTGAAGACATGCAATGACATGTGGCAACTGATAAAGTTGAGTAATGTACACTCTTCCATAATCGTGGGGTTTGGGTTCCTATTTTCATGGAGAATGGTAAAACCCTAATATGACTATCTTTGGAAGTTGCCCTAAAAAGGAAAGCGCATGATATAAGCATTTTTTAGGGTTGCAGACAGTGATAGGAAAAGAGTGTATTGTTGGTATGATCTGGTGCTACTGGATTTTTCTTTTAGTGTCGATTGTCTCCTGAAAGAACTTGCATTGCAATTGTGTTGTAACTGTTGTGTTGAAGATAATACATTGTACAGGTTTTAGAGTGCTGGGGTTTTTTACCAAAAGGTTTTCCCCAGGGTAAATCATTGTGTCATTCTCTATTTTCTGTATGCATGGTATAGGGCTGCAATATCATTGTTAAAGTAGTTAACGAATATGAAATTGTAAGGATTTAAAATAATTTGCACAATACTTTCCTTTAGAGATTAGTGTAGGAAGTTGTTTCTGCACCTGAGTTTTCTTACACTTTATGCATACTGTCCCATATTTTGATCTGTACCATGTTGTGATGATATATATATATATATATATATATATATCTGATGCAGCTTCCTATTTCTGACATGTTTCATGAGTTCCCTTTTTCTTTGATAGATGTGGTAAATGTATCCTGCACATGTGATGATATCTTGGTCTGTTGATGAGTTAAATTTTTAGATGATAACATCATTTTATGTATGTGTTGAGTCATTACTAATATAAATATGTGTTGAAATGGTACGCATGTGAAAATGCAAATGTATATATATATATATATATATTTTTTCTTTATGCAAAATAGATGTATGGATGCACTTTAGGATGAAAACATAAAAATGCAATACATGGATGCTTTATTTTTGTATTTTCTTGTTGCTTCTTTTCAATGAATGAAAAATGTATGCTATGGATGTGCAACGATAGATATATCAATAATATTGATGATTTTATTAACTTGGTTTTGAGAAGAAGATAGAAATCCTTTTTTGAGCTCAAAATTCCTTATGCTTTTATGTATCATGCAATCTCTAAATGCAGCTATATGGAGACTCTTAGGAATTTGTCACTGGTATGAAAATGTATAGCTCTTTATCATCATTGGGCACTTTTCAGAATGAATACCATCTGATAGTACAACCATCACTAATACCCACTGATATTATGAAAGTATGAATACTATGTTTCATTGAAATGTCAGAAATAGACTTAGGCATCAAGGCATAGAAGCCAGGATAAAAAAATAGTCACCTTCCTTTTAATATACCAGATTCAGATTAAGGCAAGATATTGGACCTGCAATGACCTTCAAAATTCATATCCTTGGGTACATTATGATTCATATACCTTAGTGAGAACCTGGATCAGAAAACAAACAAGGAAATTGTTTCAACCTTACCTTTGTATACACATAACACAGATCGAGATATATGTGGCTATCCACCCATAGTGGCATCTCTTACCATAAAAATCCAAGTCAGGTGAAATTTATAGAATCATTTGAAACAATCACCACAGGCAAAAAATCAAGAAAACATTATGCCCCTATCCTGGTCACTCTTTGTCTTTGCACAGACGTCCTTGAGTAACTAAGAAGACATAATAAATCATCAATTGTGAATCAGTCAAATAAAATTTATAATGACTTAGATGCCCCTAGTTGAAAACATCATTAGGACATAAAAGAATCATAAACAAACCAATAGAAAACTGTGTATTTAAGTAGTACTTATTCATTCATCTATCAAACACAGTAAAGATTCATCAATCAGAAAATCAGAATATAAGCAATATGTTGTTCCATGTCTGTGCATTGATAGGATAATCTATTCATGTTTGCCATCCGATATAGCCTTGTAGGAACTCTGTTAATGGAAATACCACATCTAGATATGTGATGTCTAAAAAGACATGCTTGTTTTGAAAAAGTGACATTGTTTTGCATGTATCAAGAAACTTTGTGTTTGTGAGGCAAACCATCTTAGAGAAACCTAGCAACCATAACCTACCATACTAGCAAAGATGCCCCCAGTGCAAAATGACTTATTCCTAAGACATAAATGTAGATGAATCCCAAGCGAGGATAAAATAGCCATGTAGGAAAATGAAGTCAGCATTTGAGCACAGGTATAATTATGATGGCCTAGTATTAGTAGTGTATTGATAGATGGAGCGTAGAACACAAGTGACGCCTGATTGCCAGGTTTTCACCACTTGGCAAGATCTTTTCTTTTTTCTTTTGCTACCAAGATGCCTGTTTTACTAGGTGCTTATCAAGGAACTTTTCTCTTTTTCAATTTTTTTGCTATTTTTTCTTTTTTGAATGTTTTGGTAGTATCAAGGCACCTGTTTACCAGTTTTCACCAAGGATACCCTTTCTTCAAGACTTTTTCCACTATTTTTTTGGATTTCATTAGGATCAATTCTCTGAATGTTTTTGGTATTTTGCAAGAATTTTTTGTTGTACAGGATCTACTAGCCAAACATCAAGCATAGAAATTATTTAAATGTAGAGTGTTGATAGGATCAGGAAGAACATCTCCTTCTGGTGTAGCTAGTTGATAAGCTCCGGTCCCAAAAGTAACAGTGATAACATAAGGCCCCAGCCAGTTAGGTTCAAATTTTCCTTTATGTTCCCTTTTAGGATGGTTCCTAGGATTCTCCTTTAGGATGAGATCTCCCACTTCAAATTTGCATGGTTTGACCTTCTTGGTGTAACCTTTGGATATATGTGCTTGATACACTTTGAGATGATTGAACACTTGTTGTCTACGCTCATCTAGTAAGTCCAGAGAATTTAACCCATCTATGCGGTACTGCTTGTTAGTAACAAGACCTTGTAAAGATATCTGAAAAGATGGGATCTCAACCTCAATGGGTAGTACTTCCTCAGCATCATAGTTAAGAGAAAATGGTGTGGCTCCAGTTGGTGTTCAGATGCTTGTTTTGTAGGCCCATAGTGCCAGATTTAGTTGTAGATGCCAGTCTCTGCCTGACTTGCTCACAGTTCAGTGTAGGATCTTGAGAATATTTTTGTTTGATGCCTCAGCCTGTCCATTACCTTGAAGATAATATATTGAGGAGCAGTGTTGAGTGATATGGAATTCTTCACAAAGGTCGTCAATGTCTTGATTTCTAAATTGGCCCCCATTATCTATTACAATTGAAGAGGGTATCCCATATATACAAATAATGTAGTTTAGAATGAACATAGCCACCTTTTTTCTAGTGGCTTTGATTAGAGGCATGGATTTGACCCACTTTGTGAAATACTTAGTGGCCGTAATGATGAACTTGTGTCCATTTGAAGAGTTGGGATATATTTTTCCAACCAAGTCAAAGGCCCATTGCTGAAATGGCCAATGTGTTATGAAAGGTATAAGTTCTCTGGCAGGAACATGGATGAGATTTCCATGTGTCTGGCATTTAAGACATGCTTTTGAAAACTCAATAGCATCTCTCTCCATGGTAGGCCAATAATAACCAACTTTGAGCAGTTTCTTGGCTAATGAAAAGTCATTTGAGTGTGATCCACATACACCTTCGTGGACTTCTTTTAATGCTAGATCAAAATCTTCAAGTTCTAAACACCGAAGAAGTGTACCATTGAGACCGCGTTGATATAGGTTGTTAGTTATGAGGATGTAATGTGATGTTGTCCTAATCAGGGATCTTTTCTCATTTCTGGATAGATTGGTGGGAATGGTTTGGTCAGAAAGGTAAGCAATGATATTGGCATACCGAGATTGGTCTAGGGTATTCAAAGTACATATTACCTGGTATTCATGGGTATCAAATGTAGGATAGGATAGTTCTTTCACTAAGAATTCATAGCGGAATTGATGTTCTTCTAGTTGTAACATGGAGGCCAAGGTAGCCATAGCATCCGCAACTTTGTTCTCTAATCTTGGTATCTGTTGGAAGGTGACGAAGACAAAGTACTTCTTCAAGTCATCAACTAGTTGCTTGTAGGGAAGTAACTTCTCATCTTTTGTTTGATACTCCCCATTGACTTGATTGATAATTATTTGGGAGTCACCATACACGTGTAACTCTATGATCTTCCATTCCATAGCTAGCTTGAGGACATTGACCATTGCTTCATATTCTAAGATATTGTTGGTGCATGGAAATATGAGTTTGTAAGATTTGTGAATCTTGTATCCTTGAGGAGTTATAAATAGGACCCCAGGTCTAGAGCCTTGTGGATTGAATGAACCGTCAAAGTACATCTTCCATGGATATTCAGTGAGATGCATGATTGTTTCATCTGGGAATTCAATGAGTAAAGGTTCATCATCCTGGAGTGGTGAATCAACCAATTGATCTACAAGGACCTATCCTTTGATAGATCTCTGTTCTACATATTCAATGTCAAACTCACTTAGAATCAGGACCCATTTTGCTAAATGTCCTATTAATGTTGTTCTGCTCAAAAGGTACTTTAGAGGATCAATCTTAGCAATGAGATTCACTGTATGAGAGAGCATGTAGTGTCTCAATTTTTGTGATGCAAAGATGACTACCAAACATGCTTTCTCAATAATACTATAATTGAGCTCATAGGCGACCAGTGTTCTACTAATGTAGTAGATAGCTCTTTCTTTCTTTGTTTCATCTTCTTGTGCCAGCAATACTCCTAGGGATGTAGCTATAGCTAAAATGTATAGGAATAGGGGATTTTTGTGAATAGGCACCATAAGAATAGGTAGAGCAGCCAGGTATCCTTTTAATTCTCAGAAGTTTTCTTCACAATGTTCATCCCATTTAAAGGTAACCCCTTTATGTAGAAACTTAGTAAAGGGTTGGGCCCTATTGGCAAGTTGGGACATGAATCTCTTGATGTACTAGAGTCTCCCTTGTAGCACCCTTATTTGACTAATGTTACATGGAGGATCCATCTCTATTATATCCTTAACTTTAGCAGGGTCTACCTCAATTCCTTTTACTGAAACAATGAATCCTAGGAGCTTCCCTGATTGGACCCCAAAGGCACATTTCTCTAGGATTGATCCTAAGTTGAAACTGTTCCATTCGATGCAAGATATTTCTTAAGTTAGAAATGTGAGTACCTCTCTCTTTGGATTTATCCAATGTGTCATCTACGTAGTCCTCCATATTCTTGTGCATCATGTCATCGAATATTGTCATCATGGCTCTTTGATATGTTGTACCGACATTCTTTAACTTGAAAGGCATGACATTCCAGCAAAAGGTGCCCCATGCGCATGTGAATGCAGTTCTCTCTTGATCCTCAGGAGTGATTTTGATTTGATTATAGCCCGAGAATCCATCCATTAATGAATATATCTAAAAGATTTTTTTAAGGTCTATGATCATGTCAATGTTTGGTAGAGGGAAGTCATCCTTCAGACATGCTTTGTTCAAGTCTCTGAAGTCCATATAGATCCTGATAGATTTATTAGATTTAGACATGGGGACCACATTAGATATCCATCCTGCATAGGTAATGACTCATATAAATCTAGCTTTTAACAACTTTTCTAGCTTTACTTTTACCATTAATGCTACATGAGGGTGCATCTTTCTAAGTTTTTGTTTGACGGGCTTGATCCTGGGAGCTATAGATAACTGGTGCATGATTAGATTAGGATCTAGCCCTGGAATATCAGTATAGGACCATGAAAATTTAATCTTCTTCTCTTTCAGGAACTCTGTGAACTGTACCTTCTCTTCTTCTGATAAAGATTATGCAAGATGTACTATTTGAGAATTTTCAGCGCTGCCCAAATTTACTAGCTGTGTTGGTTCAATCAGTACTGAAGATCTTTCCTGAAAGTGTTTAGGGAGGATATCAAGAGTCTCATCCTTTGGCACCTCTGAGAGGTTTTCACCATTGGATATGTCTTTTTTCTTTACTATTTTGTGATTTGATACTGCCACAGAGTACTTTTCACCATCAGTCCACTTTTTCTTTTTATTTTTTAGTTTGTGACTAAGAAACTTGATATCCTCCTGTGACATGTTCTCGCTCCTTGCATTGGTGTAAGAAGGGTAAGGTTCACAAGCATTGAGATAACAAGCTAGGGTGTGGTCATTGGGAAAGTCAAGGATAGGAGTAGGATCTATTTCAGTACAATCAATTAGGTCTAGAAGTACTAATGTCAGGGAATCAGATTCTGGGAAGGATAGCATCGTGTTAGCATCAAGACCATTAACTAACATGACACAATTTGTTATGTTAATTTCTTCAATATTTAAATCAATAAGAGTGAGATCATCATAAAAAGGGTCATTTTTAGTGATATGTGGATCAAACTCTAACGACTCATTAGTATAAATCTCATCATCATCTCTCTGTAAGAGGAGGCTTCTTGCTTGTAGCCTATGAAATTCTTCTAGACTTATGTCCCCATCAATGATCAGGAGAAGGAACTCTTCTTCTACTTTAGGAGGATCAATATCATTGGGAGGAGTGTCAGATCATTTACTAGGAGCTGAAGGAGCTGCAAACATCTGAATTGCATCTATTCCAATATCTTCAGTGGTGACAGATAGCTCTTCCCATTCATAATCATGAGAGTCAGTGACCTTATCATCGGATCTATTCAAGTATTTAGCAATAGTTATCTAATGTACCTAGTTAGCTGCTTGTAGATCAAAGTGGGATAGATGTAGGACATGTGAAATTGTGACCAATTTCCCCCAGTTAGGGTGTAGATTCTATTGGCGGGGTACCTCTTGAGTTATTGTTGCTATGGTGTCTCCTACCTATTGAATGAGAGGTTGTGTTAGTAAAGGGGTGTGAAGATCTTGTGGTACTTCAAAGCTGGGTACATAGCATTCTCCTTGGTAGTTGGGGTCTTGTGTGCCAACATGTAACAATATTTCATAGGACCATTGCTCTAGTTCACCTGTTTCATCAGTCCCTTTATCTGAGTGTGGACTCTCTTTTGAAGTTGGTTAATTAGTTTTAGCATTAAAACCCAGTCTTGTTTTATCTTTGGTATTCCGGAACTCCATGGGTATAGGTTCAATAAGCCCTCATCCTATGTCATTTAGAGGTCCCTTTCCTTTGTAACTCATTTGTGTGAGGAAATTATATCCCTTTCCATACTGTTCTCGGGATATCTTCACATGTTTGATTTTAGCCTCCATCGGTTCTCCTTTGTAAAGCCAGTCCAAGACTGCCTATCTTTCAGTGTTATCTGAAGAAGATGTGGATTCCTTTACCATGCTATTTTATTTGTGTACTTTTGGCTGCTTGGATGCTATAGGTGTGAATATTGAGGAAGGTTTTCTGTAGGATCTCGGTGATATCAAAAGTTTTGTCAATGAAGGAGTTAGGTCTAGCTTGTACTCTCCCATACCTGTCTCTTCAAGTTTCAAGGTTTATCTAAAAGTCTTCATAACCATGTCTTTGGTAGTTTTAGGAGCAACTGTATCCATAGCTTCTTTTTTGTGTGGGATCATGCTACCTGCTTTGGTATTGTTGCAAGTGTAGTTAGCATCTATGGGAATCGTCACTTCCACCCCATTATGTGGGAATTTTATGCATTGGTCATAAGTAGATAGTACATCTTGCATCTCATGAATCCATGGTCTCCATAGTAGGATATTCTAGGACAATGGTAGATCCAAAACTTGACATATGACGTTCCTCTCAATCGGTCCAACTCTAGAGGACCTTTCTTCCTCATCATAAGCTTTGATGGTTATCTTGGTTCTAGAGTCAATTGTTTGTTCTGAGAGACCCAGTTTCTTGATTAGATCCAGTGTACATATATTCAATCCCGTGCCTCCATCTATCAACACGCGTCTAACACAGGATTTATGAATAAGGACTTCAATATGGAGGGGTTGATTATGTGGATGTGTCAATGACTTATCATCCTCTTCATAAAAGGAGAGGTAGTGTAGCACTGAGATGTGATTGACCATCACTTGGAACTTGTCTATATCAATATATTTTGGAACATTAGTGGCATGTAGAGCTTGTTCTAGGATTTCCCTATGTATTGTGGATATCTTGAGCAACTCAAAATTGGAAATTTTGGCAAAGGTTTGTTGCAATTGGTCTATCAAGTCATATTTTTCTCCAAGAATAGTGACCATGTGTCTTGCTGCTAGTTTAGGAATAGTTACAATAGGAACCTTGGATGTTGATGTTGATGTCATTTTTGGAGGTCCTTTGATTGTAACCTGTGCTTGGCTCTATGTCACAAAATTTGAGTGGAATGAGACACCTTTTATTGTGACCACATTGATGGATTCGGTTTTAATGTCAAGCATATTAATCACATTGTCATTTCTAGAATAGGTGTAGTTTACCTCATTACTCTTCCCTTTAGATGTCTCTCCTTGATTATAATTAGGAAAGGGTTTGTTGAATGTTGTATGATCTTCATTGGTAGTATGTCTATCTACTTTAATCTTACCTCCTTCAATGAGGTCTTGGATGACATGCTTGAGCTTGAGGCAATTATTAGTCTTGTGTCCCTTGTTTTTGTGGAAGACACAATAGGAATTATCATCCCACCACCTGAGTTTGACCATTGGTTCCCATGGTTTAGAATCATGAATTGTAAGAACTTTGTTATCCAATAGTGTTTTTAGAACAGTCTCAAGAGGCTCTCCCAAAGGAGTGAATTTTCTTTGGGGTTTTGACGTCCATGTCTGACCCTTGCTATTATAATTGTTTGCTTTGGGTATGGGAGTTGTTACCTTAGCATCCTTGCTTGCTTGCATGCCATTAGTTAGATTGAATACCTTGGGTTTAGGATTAATGTTAGAGGCATCAACCACTCCATCATTAACACCATTTTTGTTTTGTTTCCACCATTTAGGCTTGGAGTTGGAGATGTTGGTCTTGTTTTCATTTTGAAGGGTGACCTCTCCCTTTTTTACCATGACCTCCTCAATACGGAGGGAATTTTTAATCATCCTGTCAAAACTAGGAGAGTCTTGCATTTGTAGAGCATACTTCAATTCAGGCAATAGATTATTAATGAAGATCTCCATCTTCTCTATTTCAGGAATGGCCCTTGAATATCATGCAAAAATATTCCTCCATCTTTATAAGAAGTGTGTGAATGATTCTCTAGTTCAATGTTTGGTGTTACATAGGTCCATCATAGTTACATCATGTTGGATGTTGTAGGAGTAATGTTGAATGAACAGTTGGATTAACTCCTCAAATGTCTTGACCTTACGGTTCAGTTTTGAGAACCACTCCATGGAATTTCCTCCTAGACTTCCTGGAAATAGCCACATGAGGTATGTAGGTTCGTGCATGTAATCGATGCTTAGAGCATAGAATTCTCTCACATGGTCGTGTGGGTCAGTCTCCCCTGTGTACTTGTCATACTTTGGTCTTACAATATTGGGAGGAAATAGGACCATCGTAATACTCTTATCAAAAGGAAATGGACAAATGGCGTCCAAAGAGTATTGTGTTTTGGGTTTCTCTTTTTCCTATTTGATATTTATAAGCTTTGTTTGCATTGAATTGAGTTGTTTGGTGAGAATAGATATCAGATTTGGTACTTCCTTTTTTTTGAGCTTTTCCATGTCATAATCTTTGGGTAATTTAACACCTATGGACACTAGATGGAGGAAGTACTTTTCTTTATCATCATCAATGATCCATTCCAATATCTTGTGGAACCTCTTTCTCTGTTTAAGTTTTTCATACTCATCTTCGGGGATCTCTCCTTCACTATCTGATCCAAATGGGTTATGTTCAAATTTGGGTCCTTCTTCATCCGTATCTTTGGGCTTTTTACCATTGTCATACTCCTCAAAAGCCTCACTCCATCTGCGAGTGTCACTATCCATTTGAGGGGAATCTAGATTGATTAGGGAACCATGAGAATTCTCTCCTTGAAAGTGTGGTGTTTTAGGAGGCACCTTTGATCCTTTAGACGTGTACTTGTTACATCTTGTGTTAACCATGAAGTTGTTTCTCAACTTTTGTCAATGTTTCCCCAACAATGCAAGTGAGGATTTCAGATCATTCAAGTGGGCATGTCTAGGTAAAAGTAGTTGTTTGTTGGTGGATGTAAATGATTCCAGAATTAGAGGGTTATAATTCCCTGATAGTGAGGTAGGAACCAAGTTGTTGGTAGAAAGTGGGTAGACCACACGTATTGAACTAATTGTGAAAGACTGACTAAACATGCGAGGTAGATGTTTTGAAAGAGTTTTGAAATTACAATAGGGAGACCAAAAGAGACAATAGGAACTAGCTAAAGAGCCAAAAGGGTATCCTAATCAACTAAGACTTTCTAAGAAAAAATCCTACAAGTACCCACTGTCCTGTATGTGAGCTCCCAGATGCGAGCCTCTAATGATACCAGATGTGAGCCTAGAATCTAGATGTGACTGTTTGCTAACCAGATGTGAGCTAGCACACAAGATGCAATCCTAAATACCAAATGCGATATTGGGTATATAGGATGTGATCTTATGATGTTTTTTTTAGTTTTGGTTAGTTCTAAAAAGTTCATTTTCAAAGTGCGTGAAGTTGCTTGTTTCCAGATTGCATTAGGAGGTGTCGTAATGTGTGAAAAACACTTATACTCCAAGGTTTGAAACTTGTTGATTTTTTTGTGGAGCTTATCTTTTTAATGATCTTTTGAACACGTCAAACAGTTTTGTATTGTTAAGAGGGTGAAAAAAACACTCATCTTTTCCTATTCTCTAGGTGGAGGATGAAAATATTTGCTTGTCGACTTAGGTACACACTCAAATGCTAATCAGAATATAGCCATCACCAAGTGCGCAATGGCTCTAGTCATGATGTTGTATTAGCTGACTCCAAATGCAAGTGAGGGCCCAATATGATGAGTGTCTTGGGGAAATTAATTTTTTCCTTGCACAAAGATTATCACCCTTTCAGGGATGAATTGGGAATTCTTTCAGTTGAAGTTGTTGTAGATTATTGGGAAATCCGTTCGAAACTGTCCCCCATAGAATTGCATAAGGCAAAATTCAGGCATATAGCCCTATGAGTACCTGAATGTATGTAGTCTCACAAGCAAGATTCAAGCAGCTCCACTCTACATACACCCAATCATGTTCAAGGAATGATGTCAAAATTCCAAGAACAAAACCAACTCTATCTTTCAAGGCTTTAGCCTACAAGGAAGCAATTATTTATAGTGAGTTGGAAGGGTTGATGTAAAACTTGTCCTCACTTGGGTCATTCCCAAGAGATTTTTTCCTCAACCGGTAGGCCCTCTACTATTTACATATATGTAACCATGATTGGCGAGCTTTGGATGTCTGGATTTCTGATTCTTCCGAAGAAGAAGAGCATACTCTCCTAATCTAAACTATTTTCTCCAAAAACACGTAAAGCAAAGTTCATTCCTTCAAGCTATGTTGAGCTTGATTTAGTTTGTTCCTATTTAAGAAAAATAGGATTGCTCGAAAAGGAAAGTTGCCTTGTTCAATTAACCACAAGATTTAGTGAGTTGCTTGTCTAATTACTGATCCAAATTGAATTAAATGATTGAAGTTGTTCTTTGATCCCACATATTTAGTGCTTTGATTGTCCAATTTCTGAATCCAAAAATAAATTATACGATGTAGTTGTTCATTGAACCGCAATATTTAGTGACTTGTGTTGTTCATTTACTGATCCAAAAAGAATTAGTTGATGTGTTTGCTTGTTCAGTTAACCCCAAATTATGTTCAACCCATAAACTGATGTATGAGTTTCTGATTTTCCTTTAAAAGGAAAAGAGCATAATCCTCTAGTCAGTTTAGTGATAGATTGGAATATGTATCTTAATTTTGAAAGAAAGTAAATAGAGGTCAAGATGGGGGGGTTGGCAACCTGAAAAACTAAGTTAGTATCTGTTTATGTTAACTTCCACAAAAACCTTCAAGAATAACCTACAAACATTTTTTAGGCTGCAAGATACCAAAAACACAACTTATCAAAATGTTAGAGTTAGGCAAATGAAATGCAAAAACTTTCTAACCAGATGCGAGCCTAAAATTTTACTAAATGCGATGCAGTATATTGTATGCAGGCTTCCTTACTAGATGTGATTCCATGCTTACCAGATGTGAGCCTGAACTAAAAATGATCTGGGAAATCTAGGATGCGAACCTCATTTTTTGCGTTGTGATGGCGTATACCAGTTGCGATCCAGAATGGTAAAAAATGAGCCTGTAATAGAATTATGGGCATGCAAATTAGTGAAAAAGTATTAGAAAATGAGGCCAAGTTGGAAATTGAGCCCCATGGTGGGCGCCAAAACTGTGTGTGTGTATTTAAGCACCTGTTATCTGCAATACAACACTTTAATAAGTCATTCTGTTAGTAATAAACAACGGTTAAAGAGCATATAAACCATAACATTGACTTATTACTTTCTAACTAGGATGAGTGTAGCATGTAACATAAAATCCCTCAGATTATGCTAAATACCAGTGACATAAACAACCTAGCATGAAAGATTTATTTTAAAACAAGCTATTATTCAATGAGCAATGCATATTAGTCTAAAAATGGAGATAATAACAATGTATAAGCATAAACTATGAAATGAAGTATGAGTATAATTCTATTCCAATAGCATAACAATGCATTTACAATATGGGATGAAGGCTTAATTTCTCTCAAAAATGGCTTCTATTTATAGAAGAATGAGAGAGAGAGAGAGAGGGGAGACAAGGTTCATTAATGAGTTGAGGGACTCATTAATGGGATGTAAGATCCATTAATGCCTTGAGCATAAATGAAGCATGGAGGAGACATGTGCTTAAGGAATCTTCATTAATGAGGCATTAATGAAAGCCTTAAAGAAGCATGGGAAGGGTGTAAGGCTTAACTCGGCAAGTTGGTCCTTAGAGAAGTCATGCTTGAGAAAGTTGACTTTCTCAAGTGGGTTGAGTTGTTAATCATTCCTTAATGGAATGTGACAACATTAGGAGGTGGGTTAGGATTAGAATTAGAATGAGGATTAGATTAGCAAGGGTGGAATGGGTTGAGATGGGGTAGAACCCAGGGTAGAAGTGGTTGAGATAGGATAGGTTGGGGTTTAAGGGAATATAAATGAAATGAATTAAACTTATTTAATTCATTTAAAATATAGGAATTAATTATTTAAGAATTTTATTGCTTTTTAATAATTAAGGGGACTATAGCCATTTCAATTAAATTAAATAGGCTAGGGGAATGGGTTATTTTGCAAGTGTGTAATTGATTTTAGGGATTTATTTAATTCCTTTATGATTAAATACTATAGCCATGTTTGAATTTGATTTGATTTAATTAGTTTGAATTGATTTGAATTTTATGGATATAATTGGTAATATAATTTAGTGATAAAAATCACCTAGGATATTAAATTGATTTGAAGAATTATGCCAAGTAGTAACAGGGTCGTTTGGACATAATCGAGGGTATGATCACAGTTAGAGAAAATAGGGTCCATAGTTGGAACAGACCAAATTTAGGTGGTTACACCTAGGACATATTGTCTCTAAAGGAGTTAAGATAGATCTAGATAGAGTAAGGTGATCTAGCAGCTCATTCGTCCATCTTATAGAAGTGGTGTAAAATCTTCCTTTGGGCAAATTAATTTCTTGAGAGATTTTATCCCTGATTTTTCTTAAATAACCATACACAAAGTAGGTATGATGAGAGAAAATAAAATTTTTAGATGGAATGAAAAGGGAAAGAAGGATTTTGATGAAATTAAAGAATCCATAGTACGAGCTCCTACTCTGGTTGACCTAGATTACAAGAAATACTTCATTTATTGCTACACCTCTGAACATACATTATAAGGGATCCTAATACAGAAGTTAGATAATAGTGAAGAAGATCCTATCACATTCATGAAAAATCCTCTAAAAAAGAATGAATTGAAATATTATCCTATGGAAAACAAGCATTTGCAGTAGTAAAGGCAGTAAATGAATTCAAATATTACATACTTCATTCTCATTCAAAAGTATATGTACCCAATCCAGTGGCTAAAGCAATCTTGAATCAACAAGAAGTAAGAATGAATAGAAAAGTAACTTGGGTATCCAAGATCCAAGAATATGATTTGTCTATCAAGCCTACAAAATTGGTAAGGGGTCGTAGACTATGTAAACTCATAGCTAAAGATGTTAAAAATTGTGAAAGATAGGTTGAAGACTTGCCTTTGGTTTTGTTGGTAAGTCTAAACAATCAATGGTTCTCTGACATGGAATTTTATCTCACATATGGAGACTATCCATCACATATGACACCAAAAGAGAGGCAGAATTTGAGATTGAAAGTTGGAAAGTATGTATTGGAACAAGGAGTTTTGTACAAGAGAGGGATAGATGGTACTTTCTTGAGGTGTGTGGATAAAGACCAACAAGAGAAACTCTTGAAAGTGTTTCATGAGGAGGCATGTGGCAGTTATTTTTCATCTATAGTTACTGCCTTCAAGATTTTAAGAAATTGTTTCTATTGGCTTGGAATGTTCCGAGATGTGTATGCCTATGTAAGAGGTTGTGAAAAATGTCAATTATTTACAGGGAAACCTCAGTTGGCAACAGTATTATTCAAATTGGTGATAGTTGAAGAGCTATTCAAACAATGGGGTATTGACTTTAGAGGACCTATAAATCTCCATTCTAGTGTTGGACATATTTACACTCTGATAGTAATAGACTACTTCACAAAGTGGGTGGATTCTATACCCACTAAGAAGGCCAATTCACAAATAGTGTGTGACTTCCTCAAAAACCACATTCTAGTTCACTATGGAATCCCCCAGAAGATAGTAGCTGATAATTCTACTTACTTTTCCTCTAAATAATTAACCCTTTTCTTGTATGAACACAAAATTTTACTGGCACATTCTTCAGACTAATTTCCACAGTGTAATGGGCTTGCTAAGTCAAGAAGCAAAAATCTAGTTACTATTATAAAGAAACTCATGGATGAAATTGCTCGTGATTGGCACAAAAGGCTATATGAACCCTTATGGGTGGACATGACCACTTTGAAAAGAGAAATTGGGATGGCTCCCTATGAATTAGTAGATTTTTTAGGCACACAGGTTTCCCTACCCCTGGAATTGGTTGTTCTAAAATTGTAGACGGTTCTTGAAGATGACTATTTTCAGCGCTCATTGGAGAAAAGGGTTATGTACTTAACCAAGTTGGAGGAGGAAAGAGAGAATTTGATAGACATAATTACAGATCATCTGGCTAGAATTAAGAAAATCTTTTACAAGATGGAAATACAATGAAATTTTTTAGTTGAGGATGAAGTACTCCTTTGGGACAAAAGAAGAGAGCCAAAGGGTGCCCATGGGAAATTTGAATCCTTATGGAAGGGTCCTTTCAAGATTTCAAAAGCCTTGGGTCCAAATGCTTTCAAATTATCTAATCCAAATGGAATAGTCCTACCTTTTACCTATAATGGGCAGGACTTAAAACTTTTCAAACTCTAGAGACCTTTTGAGATCCTTCTTGTACATAGTAGCTTAGTCATGTGTCTTTTCTTTCCAAGTTTTTTGTGTGTCACTTTTGCTTCCCTTTTTACTGGTCTACGAAACCTGAGATTCATATTTCTCTTCTTTTTTTTATAAATGTAGTCCCCAACTAGAGCCGATGTTAGCCCCCCATTTGGGCTTAAAAGTTGAGTCATCTAAATTCCTATCAAGTTCAATTATCCTTTGTTCTCTTGGTTTGGGATCTTCAACAATCCTTGGTTCAACCAAAAATCATTTGTTTCATGTCATTTTAGGCCCTTGTCAATATTTTTCCCTTTCCCTCTGAATTCCTTGAACTTGTTGAACCTTGGTGAACAATGTCCAAGAGAGTTCAAGTAAGTTCAACACTCCCAATCTGTGTCTGAGCCTTTTTAAATTACGATTTTTCTAAGTATTTTTAATCTATTGAAAAAAAGGAATTTTGAACACGCGAGCGAAAAATACATAAAATTTATATTTGTTGAACCACTTTGAACCTTGTGAAAATTAGTTCAATGGTGTTCAACCCATACATTTGAGTTCAGAAAGGAATCTTCCCCTAGGAATATTCCTTGAACCTCTTAAATAGAGATGAATTTTGTTCAAAGGGATTCATACTCTCCAAAAAGTATAGGAAATGATGCATTAAATGATGGTTAGTTAATGCCAAATCATCCAAAGATCTTTTTGTACTTGCAAATGATATCACAACATCACCAAATTGAAAAGGGTAATTATGAAAAATCAAGCTCGATGTAAGCTGGCACTTGCATGCATTAAATACTCTTGTGCGGATATCAAATCCTTGTCAAGTCGCATTCTATAACATAATGCCAAAATTAATGTTGTATTTCAATCCTTAGCATTAATGTTGTATTTCAATCCAAAATTAATGTTGTATTTCAATCTGCATGAACCATCTATGGAAGATATCACTATATATGATTATTATCCTCTTTTGTAGAAGGAAATTTTTTTGCAAGACTTTAAGAAAGTTCATGATGTCATTTTTTCTCGGGAAGCTTTGTTTTGAATTGTCTGACATGCGAAGTAAAAGGTTTTCTCAAAATGCCCAAGATTTGATCAAGAGGTTTGGTAGTTTTTACAATCATTTCCCTCATTTCAATTACATTAGAACTAGTTGTTTTGAAGAAGAACCTTTCAAAATTCCTAGGTTCTATTCAGATTGCTTTGTTATATCAGAAATATGTTGACAACTTTCAATAGTGGTCAAAATTTTTTAACCAAAAGACAAGTGGTAAGATCTCTTTCCTATAAAATTGGGAATCTTATAGTGTGGTTTAATGTCAGACGTATTAAGTGTTGGAAGTGATCTGCAGAGCTTTAATTTTCAATATTTCACTAAAAGGAAAAGCTATAACAATAAAGGATTTGCAAAGAGTCTAGGTTCAAGAGCTCATTCACCTATTCCACAATTAGAAGATTTCTAGGAATATTGTCGAGATGAAGTAGAGGTAGTAAGAAGAGGGCACTCAAGGATGCTACTATCTCAAATTGGTACCTTGCATATCAAAATAAATTTTGAATGTTTAATAGATAACGATTCTAACCTATTAGAACGAGGATTCTCATAATCAGATGAAACAAAGGATGTAGCAATATATTGGGATAAGGAGGAGGAAGAGAATATTTATCAAAGAACTAGGGGAGTTCTGAAACTTACAGAGAACTAGATAAAGAAAAAAAATGATGAAACCCCATGGGACCAACTTTGTCAGTAATAAAAAGACCCCTTTGAAGTCACCCCAAATTAATTCTGACTCCTCTTGTTTCATTGATGATGTAAGTAAAGGTGGAAAATCCTCATGTCATAAGTCCTCAACCACTCCAAATTTTGCTCTACATATTCCCAGGTTCATGAGGTCACAAAGAAGATCCCAGGTGAAAAATAAGATGGAAAACAAAACATCGGTACTTATTGACCTTGAAAAGGAAAAAGAAGGAGAAAAAAATTCCCATATCCTGAAGGTTGAAGAGATGAACACATATATTTTTCAGCTTGGGAACTTGGACACAGAGCCATTGAACACCCCTGCCAAAGGAGTGGAGGATAAATTTGTGCCAAGTTCAACCCCCAAGAGGTTAAATACTACTATCATTAAGAAAGACAGTCTCATTCCTACATCCCTCCTGATCAAAGATATGGTTACCAAGTACGCATATAAGACACCTAAACCTAAGAAGGAAAAAACTAAGGCTAGACTTAAAGGTGATGCAAAAACTGGGATGGAAAAAACCAAAATCACAGCTTACAAACTGAAAGATGAAGACAACAAGCCTTCTGAAAGGGACTTCAAAATCACAAATGTGAAATTAGGCACCACGAATAGGGAAACCAACAATCACATTTTCAAGCAATCTTCTCAAGAAATACTCACCCGATCTAAGAAGGATGATAGAGAGAAGAAAGAACTGAAGTAGACTGTCAAAATCTTGGCAGAGTTCATTTATACCTTTAATAATTTTGGCCCACTTCGAATAGCTCAAGCTCCACATAGTTGTGATCCTGCATCTCCCAAAAATAAGAAACTTCTGAGCCAAATCCAATGCAGCAAATCATTGGTAATTTTGATAGATGATTGGATTGGAAATGTTACAAAAAAAGGATGCAAGTACATCAAGGATTTAAGGAATTTACACCTTGACGCATAGGCCCTAATTGGGGAAATTTAAACTTGAAATATACACTGGAAGATAGAAGAGAATAAATGGGGATTCTTGCTAAAGAAAATGATTTCAATAGAGAAATATGGAATTCTCAAGTTCCTAGCAAAGTAGTCACTCACGTTGATGCCAGATGGATGTCAATTTTTTGTTCTGAAGAAGACCGTTCAATAAAGAATCTCTGTCCTCAGGACTATAGTGGCAGATATGAAGGGATGGGAATACAAAATTGGTGACATACAAGGTAATCTTAAAAGTGAGAACAAAGGCGTGAATCTGACTTTTGATTGGCAACTAGGTATTTGTGGGCTAAAGACAGAATAAGCCATCAAAACATTTAAGAAAGTCATGGACTCACAGAAGAATAAAGAATATTTTACTATAGTAGACATAACGTGTCTGGCCTAGATTGAATCAATGTTGTACCTAAGTTCATATCAGATACCTAAATATACTATGAAAGTATTGAAACTAAATGGGAGAAAGAAGTTATCGTGACCAAGATCCTCACTTTAAAGAATCCAAACTCAAACATGGTGAAAGAACTGATCAATAGACATGCTGCCTAAAAGCACCCATGAACCTAACAAAGAGGATGATGTGTAACTTGTTGTTGGGGCTATTGTTTTTTCTTTAAAATTTATTTCATGTCTTAAACTTTCTAAAGGACATGTATCCTAAAACTTTGTTAAACTAAATTAACTGTTTTAGGGAGGTTTGGTTTTCTGGGAGACCTCCCCTATTTTCTCAATGGAACATCTATTTAGTAGCATAGAAAAACTATGATAGGGGTTAGAAAAATTTCTAGAGTTAGATAAGATTATTTTTTTGATTAGTAGTTATTTTTCTGGAAGGAAAGTTTTTAAAGATACAATTTGAGAAGAAGAAAACTGAAATTTTGATTTCTTTGCTACATTAAAAGCATATGGTATTTTAGAATTTGAATCATTGTGTCTGAATTTCATGGAATGGTATTTATTTGATAATATCAGTTCATGTGGAACATAATCTTAAAATTTCCTTTCGATTGAATATTTGCTTCTGGGAATCATCTTTCGTTTGTCTTAGATATTTTGTGTTCAGGTGAATTAATGAGAACTTTTCTTTTCTTTTAATCTATCTTTGGTGTTTAAATTTACTGCTTTCAATAAAATACTTTGTTTCTTTGTTTGTTTTATGTTGCTCTCTAAATTGGTTGATGATCATAGGAAAATTTGAGTTCCTATCTTGTATATTTGGAAATGATCCTATATGTGCCCCCCATCTAGGAATGTATAGGCGGGCTTAAGTGATTTTAGGTTAAAAATGCATAATGTATAATCAAATAGATAATTCATTGAATATCTTTTGAAGCAAGCTGTAACTTGTAAAATAACTCAGAGGGAAGTGATAATTTTACACTTACCCATATATTCTGTGAAGAAATTCTCTTCTAAGAGGGTAATAGAGTATTTTATTAAATTCAAGAATGAAGGCAAAATATGTTCACCAACACTATTCTAATGTGCAGATATGTTTTGTAAATCTTATCTTTTACTTGTGTATTTGCATGTATTTCATCATATAAAGTATTCCTTATCGTGTAAAATTTATTGATCAATCCTATTCAGCAAATGTTTGTATTCCTTGTAGGATTGAATTCAATTTCTTGCCTTCATGTTAGATTGAGGTTGATAGATATTTGGGTAGTGTAGTTATATGGTTGTGTTGAATTCAAGTGTTGTCATAGTTAGGAGGAAATAAAAATATTCAATTTTGTGCATCACAACATTTCATTTCATGTAATCCTTTTTCCCCTTTCCCTTCAAGTCATTAGATTCTTGGTGCACCCTAATTGTAAAGGAAGTCGACCTTCTCTGGAGATTCAATCTTATTGATTAGTTCCCACATTGAGAGGTTATTTCTATTTTACAAGGTTGTGTATGTCATTAACCATCACCTAAAAAAGTGTGCACACTTTTGTGAGAACAATTTGTTTCATGTCTGGTGGGATAGAGATTCAGATCAGTACAAGAACATCCCCTAGATTCAATAAAAATGCTACCTCTAAACCATCCTACTATCAATATAAATCTCAACCAGAACCTGGTTATGTCTCAAATTCATTTCCATACAATCAGCATGTTCAATATGCATACCACCCTCCGCCTAGTCCTTCTACCTTGCCTTAATATTTAGATGATAAACTTATATCCATAATGTTAGAATTCCAAGGCAAGATAGACAAGATTTTTTAGGCAAAAGGTATGGAATTGAAAGACCTAGACACAGAAAATAAGTAGTTTCAGGCATGGGACTTGCAACTTGATTAAATCAGTAGGCACCAAGAGCTTGACAAACTATTGGAAATATTTAGGTAAGGGACTGAGAGAGGGGTGGGATCTAGTACCTCAAACAATTCACACTTTATCCCTATCAATCTCAAACTTCAACTCTTATGTTTAGCGATACCAATATTTGTTCTTTCTTTAACTGATAACTATTGTAATATTAATTGATAATTGATAACCGATAGCTTTACAAATTAAAAAAAAAAAACATATAAACATTAAGACACTTAACAAAATATTTTAGTATCACAGGAAACCCTTGGTGAGAGGGAAAAACTCTGGTGGGGATGGAATCCACAACTAATCACTACAATAATAAGGTGCCTTGTTAAAGGATTTCCAATAAGTTCCCGGATAGAACTTCTTAGTCTGATTATAGACTACTCGTGTAGTGCCCACCCATAATTTACTTTTCAGTATTAATGCCAAAATTTTTTGGTTAGTTTTATGATGATTAGGTATATGTTATGATGATTTTACTGACCCCATACTTGCATGTGTATGGTTAGCGTATATGTTTTATATTGTTTTGTAGCTTGTCTATCTTACATTTATGTATGATGTGTTTGATGTGGTAGAGGATGGAGATGTAGTTACTTGCATTGTGAGATCCACATGATCGACCAATCCCTATCATTGTCTATTCTATATATTATGTACATGCTCAACTTTGTGATGCAGGTTTTCAGGTACCGAGCATCGACTTCCTTTAATTTCCAGGATGGTGTGCCCTATCGCATTACCTTAATGGTAAGAGAGGGAAGATAACATTCAGGCCTAAATCCTAGCCTAAGCCCTCATTTGTCCTGAAATAGTGGACAAGTATCTAGTTGACTACCTTCTCCAAATTCATAGAGGTGACATGAATTGGTGAGCCCTTGTTTGGGCATGCTTATGTTGTTGCATCTTTTCTGCATTTTGATTTGGTCAGATTTCAGTATGCATACATGCAGTTTAATGTGGTATTTTTTCTTGATGTAAGTAAAAGAGCAATTAAAGGCTAATTATAAAGTTTAAATAATTGAATCTTCTAAGAGTAATAAAATATTAAATATAGAGATATTTAATTAATAGGGATTAGTTAAGTACATGTATTTATTAAAAGGATTTAATTAAAAGTGTAAAGATAAAGTTTGAAGATTTAATTAAATATTATGTCTAAATAGAAATTAAAAGGCATATTTAATATAAATAAATTTTCAATATACTACTAGAATATTATTCCTAATTGAAAATAATAATATTCAATGTAATTGCATTTAAATAATAATAATAATAAATTGAGTTTTAATTCTAATTAAAATTTGAGTTTTGTAGAGAATTAATTATTTAATTACAAAAAAGAAGAAAAAAAATAAAAAAGAGAAGAAAAGAAAGAAATGATATTTATTTATTTTAAAAAAAATATAGATATAATACTTAATTTGGGAAAAGAAAATAAATAAATAAATAATATTTATTTATTTAATATTAAAAGATGAAAGAGAAGGAAATTATGTATTTCTTTCTTTTAAAAATAAATGAATAGGTAAATCAATTTTATTTAAGAAAAAAAATAATTAATTCTTTTATCTTTTTTCAGGGTTAAGCTTTTTTAGGAAGTTGTCCTAGAAACCCTAGCTAAATAGTTTTTATTTATGAGAGGATTTTTGGTCATTTTTCACCAAAAAAAAGGGAAGATAGAGATTTTTCAGGACACAAGTTTTAGGAGACAAGTTATAGGTTTTGCATTGAGATTTTGAAGTCAAAGAATATATTTTTAAAGCTTGGGAGCGAAGTCTTTTTCTTTCTTCTTCTTCTTCTTAGCAAGTCCACCTAGCGTTTTCAAGGTAGGAGTTTATGAGTCTTTTTTCAGTTTATGTTGGAAAGATTGTTTTCTGTGCGCTTGCTTAATTGTGATTTGATTTTGAGTTAAGGTTATTTTTATTTCTATAAAATTATACATATGATTAGGGTGTTCTTGTGAGTTATGTTTATGGCATGTCTGGTATTCTGTGAGAATTTGTATGGAAACCTTAGGAGAGAATGATTTAAAAAGGAATCATTTGTGTTGTAAATCCATTAAGGTTTTATCAAATTATACAAATTTAGTTGCATAAATTTTAACTGTATGGCGAAATCTTTTTTTATGAACTATGTGTATTATAGATACCTGTATGTAAGGATATGGCTTTGAAAACATCCATTTTTGGATTAGGGTTGTGAAGAGTCAGGGTAGGGAATAACTTTCATTTCAGATGTCACCTTAAAAATATAAATGCACTTTAAGATAACCATTTTGGTTTTTTTTAACATATATAAAAATCAAATAGGGTTCCTTTGTACGAAAATGGTCAAATATTGGCTATTATAGTGAAATTAGGCCTATTTGAGCTTGATTTTTCAATCGGAGCCTAACAAAAATTCATCCATAAATTTTTCTAATTACATAATTAGGAAAATCTCTTCATTCGATTTTAAATAATACTTTTATGAATGTTTTCACTGATTTTTATGATGATCCAACAGTTCAAAACAAAGTTATGGACTTTTTACCAAACTAGTATCCTTCATTCTAGAACAGGGCTGCTAGAGAGATTTACTTTTTACACCATTTAAATTACCCTATCTTTAGGACTGGAAAAAATGAAAAATATGTGAAACTAAATTATCTTTCCATCTATATAAGTTTTAGATCTGTATCATTTCATATGAGATTATACCATTCAAATTACCGACTGATCCACATAGAGGAAATACATAAAAACTCACTGTTATAAAGTTAAAATTGTTAATAATTATTATTAATTAGAAATTAATCAATTTGAAAATTATTAAATAATTAATATGACTGGTCTAATCAATTTATTATTAAACTTTTAATATCATAGAGATTCACTGAAATATCATATATGTTACATGTGCGTACTTTATGTTATTAACTAAGTCATTTATGACTTAAGAGTATTTTAATAAATATAATGATGTTATATGAATGGAGTTAAATAATATGTCAAATGTATGCATGTATTCTTTCATGTGATCTTTGTGTTGTTAAGTGTCAATGTGGGTAGGTTGTTACCCTACATGGGTTTTGTCTTCAGACTTGTACTATCTTATGATTTTATGTCTTTTTGCTCTTTGGGTTTCATATTGTGGATAGTTCATAACCTATTTATGTAATGATTGGTTCATGTATTTTCTTGGGTACATATGTTATAGATGTAATGTGTTCCTTGATTCTTTGATCTTAATGTTATTTTACCATAAGCGGTGACAACCAATATTATGTTGAGTTGTGATTTGTTCACTTGGTCACCTTGTTTCTTCTACTATGATTGTTCAAAGTTTTGAGTGATGGTATTTTTTAAATTATGATTTAGTCCATGTTGGAGAGAGATGTTTTTCATGCTATTGAGGATCATTTTTTTTGTGATATGAGATTTAGATAATTTGGTAATTGTTTATTGAGATATCCATTATGGGATGGATGACTTATTGAGATGTCCATTATGGGATGGACAATCTGGATCCTTGTATAGGATGTATTATTCTTTGTTATTATCTAGCATTTTCATTAATGAATTTCACGATTTAATGCTTTACAAGAATTCTTTTATAGTTTTGTCTTTATCTTCTTTTGGTCTTGTGGTTGGGAGCATTAGGGTAGGTTTTCTAGGAGCATAGAGAGGAAGTGGCTTGAAATGGGGGCCAGGGCCCTAGGAGACTACTAGGGTAACTCATTGTAAGTGACCTAAAAAGTGATAACTTAATGAAATTAATTGAGAGAATAAATTAATAAAATAAATATGTGCCTCACCCATGCCTTGAGTGATAGTACAAGCTAAGGATGGGAGTGGGAGAAGATTCTTGATCGAGGTCTTTCATGGTTAGAATCCTTGTTTGTATGAAAGGATTAATTTTTCACATAGAGTCACTTGGGGGCTAGGGTCTAGAGGGGCTAATAGGGTAACTCAATGGTAGACTTATGTTATGACACTTCCCTATATGTGTTCTAGGTTCCTACGTGAGTATTTGGTACACTTGCTTTGTCTCATACTTTTAACCTTGAAATCTTCTTGTTACCTTCTTATCTGGTGTACCTTTTCATTAATCTGTTGGAAATATTCAGGATTAACAGAGTTACTGAGAGGGGAGGGGTGAATCAGTAACACTTAAATATTTTAATACATTTCTGCACTTTTATATTCTTTAACCATTCATTCATTTAATCTACTGCAACCATGAAAATGTAAACATTCATAACACATAACACAAAGATTGGTAACC
>MU227884.1:2395727-2411637 GCA_018584345.1 Thuja plicata
GTCCCGTAGTGTAGCTTGGAACTCGGTAGCTGTGGTGACTCGGTAAATACATTGTCACTCGGTAACCACTGGTGACTCGGTAGAAACTGACCTCTCGGTTATCTTCAACTGATGACTCGGTGACTACCGTCTACTCGGTAACTGCTGTTCTTCTCATATGCTCGGTGACTTCCTTACTGCTCGGTTTGAACTGTTTGATCGGTGAGCTTTACTGAATGCTTGGTATAGGCTGTGGGCTGAGTGATAAGCTCGGTAAGCATTCAAAACCGAATAAGTGTTTTCACTAAGTGCATTCACTGATGCCAAATGTATCATTATTCCAACATAATCTTTCTTGTTTGGTTGTTTCTCGTGTGTGTGGGCCTAATGTTATCTCCTCAGCATGGTGGGAGTGAACCTTTGGTTCCACGAGTTTGGGTGTTAGTGATTCTTATTACCATTAAGATCTGACTTTTTTATTTTTGCTTGGATAATCCTTGTTATAGTTGTACCTTCTTATTCTTCATTGTTGGAGACTTGTTGTTATCTTTCTTATGTTGTATACTTGTATAATCGTATCAGTTGTGATGTATTGTATTGTACTTTGTATTGATTTTTATTACATACCATGCGACTTGTGTAGCAGATGTTGGTTCATTATATATATCTTATGGTAAATTAGTTGTATCTAGGTTTCATTTATGAAATGATGTTGTTGATTATTCATTTTCATTATATGGAGTTTTTTTATTATTTATTGTATTTAGTAGATTAGTTAACTCATGTAATTCTGCATCATGGAACCCTTGGGATTTGTAATGTATAAATAAGTTACATTTATGATTATGTATTGTCTTATGTTATATTTCTTCCACATTGTTATTCTATATCAATTGTTAACTCTTTAAAAAAAATCATTCTATAGATTTAGTAACATGTTTAAGGTTAATTTCTCATGGGTTTCCCGGCGGGGCATTACAACTTGATTAAGGGATTTCACAATCTTGTTGCTAAATTGTTAGGAATAAATGAAAAATAAATTTGACCTATGAATGGTTTCTCCTAAATATTTTCATATCTCATTCCTCTCTATTCTTCCTTTGATTTACACTTTTCTTCTCTTCACTGATACTTTGCGTTGTCGCTTCACTATATCTTCTCCTTCATTATATCTATTTCTTTCTCTGATCTCCTTTTAAAGTATATGCTTGACCTAATATTTTCCAAAATGTTTTTCCCTAATTAGGTTTTCTCAAATATTGCATAGGTCGATGTCATAGTAGGATGTCATCCTTGATTCTATACTTCTCTTTTCTTCTCACCATTAAAACTTTGTCGATAGTCATAACCTTCTTGCTGATAAGCTATTCTTTTTCTGATAGTACTCTATACTTGATGTTTTTTTTCTTATCCTTGGTTTTAGTTTCCAAAAATGACAATCTTATCAAATCATTCTTTAGCCTATAGATGATTTTTTCAAGTAACAATCTCCCCCTTTGGCATTGATGGAAAAACCTTTCTAGCATCATGCTTCTTACTATTCTTGCTTATTACTATGTTGCTCCCCCTTTTCTTGTACTCCCTTAATCTTCTGTATTTCTCATTCTTATCACTCTTCTTTACTCATCTTCCCTTTTTCTCCCCAAGTCATTATTCTCCCCCTTTGACAGCAATGCCAAAGGTGTCCAAAAATAAAATGTGATTATTGTGGCATTATCTATGTTCTGCTCCTTCTGTCTATACTCTTCCCAAAACTGTATTCCATTGCTCTTGTAGATGATTGATCATTGTGATATGACTCTGCATATTTATCATTCTTTTAGTAACGTCTTCTTTATCATTCTTATCTATTATTCTTAGCAAGTTACATGTAGCTTGTATCTATTTCTGCATCATATCCATAAGTATACGTATCATACATGATTTACCAAATTGATATATTATTACCTATAAGTAGCTTCTTTGTGATCTCAGTAACTGTAGTTTATGTCTCCTTCATATTATCCAGTTTCTCTAATAATAATTTTGTCATTTTAGTTATGCTTTTGTCAGTGAATGATCTTTATTGTATTCTTCCTCTGAGTTATTTAATATTCTGATTTCTTCTAATTGTCTCCCCAAACATTCTTAACTTTGTTGTAACTGATTCATTTTCATCAACAGTGATTGTCGGTAGTAGTCTTGAAAATGTTTCATCTGTTCTCTTCATAATATTATTCTTCTCTCTCTCCCTTAAGTTTTTCTCTATAGCTATATTTTCTCTATATTTCTCTGCATATAATAAATTTTCCTTATAATGTAAGTTATTTGGATCTTTTCATTAAAATTGCAAAGTTGGGTCTTTCATCTAGGTCTTCAATCTCTTCACTCTCTGAATATTTTTTCCTCTTCTCTTGTGATATTATTATCATATTCATACTTTGTAAAGTTCTTGCAACTTGTTCTTCTTCATTTTCTATTAACTCACTGATAGGAGGTGCTATATCGCTAGTGTGTATTTCCAGTTCTATTCTACTCTATTCATTTGTATGTTCTGGTGTAAGTTGATCCTCAAGATATTCATCTTCCTCTGTACTTGTATCATCATCAGATTCATCCTATATTTCAATAGGTTGACCTCTTTTTCCTTCTTCTCTTGTCGGGGTGTCTCCTTTGTCTGTAGTAAAAATCATGTTCAACTTTTGTAATGCATCTTCTTCTACTTACTCCTGTAATCCTGCTAGTAATTTGGTTGTTCTTCTCTTCTTAAGAAATTGTTCTCGTACTTTTTCATCAATAACTCAATTTATTCTATGCTTGTTTTTGGCTTTGTAATAATCCCAGTTCTTTCTCTAATAAACCTTTCTTGTTCTGTGACTTCATTCTAGCTTGTATTTATTTTTTCAAGTAATTCATCAGAAATGTTCTATTTCAACTCATTTGGAAATATTATGAATTTGTGAAAGTGAAATACTAGAGCATCTTCAACAATTTTATTTTCTTCTTCTGTCCATTTTTTGTACTTGATTCCATGTATGTGACTGATAGTACCATGTTGTCTTATTCCTTCAGCTAAGTCATTAGTTGTCCTTGGTATAGTAGATCTTGTTTATTCAATTTTTTGTTCATTTTCCTTTCTCTATGTTTTTTTGCTCATTTTTGTTGTTCTAGATCTTGTTCTCTTAGGTTTTCTCAATTTAGCTCTCTTAATCTTAGCATAAGTATGGTATTGTTGATGATTTATATTTTCTTATTGCGCTTCTTACCTCTTTCTTTTACTTCTTTTCTTCTGATATTATCCTTCTGTAAACTTCTTCATATGTACCAAACCGATTAGCTTCCTTATCCTTAGGTTGATCCAACAATAGTTCAATACTTGATATCAATTCATTTTCATTTGTCTCATATCCTGTAGGATGTATCCATCAAGTACTTGGTTCCACTTCTTTAATTACACATGAATGTGTGCTAACCAAAATACATATATCCTTCTCATATTTCTTAACAATGTGAGGTGGTATATGATATCTTCCATACATTCTAGTTTTAAATTCTCTAAAATAACTCCACATTACTATACTATAACTCCTTCCCAATTGTTCAATATATCTATTAATATAATTTATGACTGGTTTTCCTATTGTCCAATTGACTGTACTAATGCCAAGGAAATAACTTTGTACATAGAAAAATATACATACCAATAATGTTCCAAACTTCAATCCTTGTTTCTTGATTTTCCTCAGATTCATCATCAATTTATTTCTCATCATTTCTTCTAAATCAAACTTGTTTCCTTCAGTAACGATCTCATATACAACTTATAGTGCTCCTCTAGATATGTTGTCTAATTGATTTTCCTGATAGATCTTATATCCGATAACCAATGATGCAAATTTCATTTCCTTATCCATAATCCTACTTGCAGAAAAGGTTTTCAGATCTTTCTTATACCTTACTATACCTTCAATTTTCATTTTAGAATCCAGTTCCTTTATGCATTTCTTTCTAGTAGCCGATAACCCAATTACTGCAAAGATGATTTCCTTCATGATCTTGATATTTCTATCTCCTTCCAACCATACATAGTCTCCATGTACTCTACTCAATATATATTTAATCCATTTAGCTTCAAAATTATTTGGTATGTGCACGATATGTGTCAAACATTTGGTTTCCAAATGTCCATACTCTTCATTCATAATTTCATTCTCTTTATATAGTTCCGTGTAGGCTATACTAATATCTTCATCTCTGATCTCACTTTGCTTTCATTGAATATAAGTTATGATGTCTTCTGTTAATATAGCTCTACTCGGTAACCAAGATAGTGCTTTGAATTCATTCATTTTAGTTTCTTTTAGTGATTTTAATTAGTATTCAAGTTCCTTCTCCTATGATCTATTAACTAACTCAATCTTCTCATCTATAATAACTATTCTCAAGAATTTTGATCGTCTAGGGTTTAATTCTCAATCAACTTGCTAATAATTCTCTTTTGTAAGATTAAATGTTTTCTCAAACTCATTTTCGCATTTACTTTTCAAAATGTAACTTTCATAAGATAGATGTTTTTATATATAGGAAAGGTGTCCAAGGTTCACTTTTTAGTAAAACTTTGTTAGAATAACTCAGAGGGGGAGGGAATCAATGGCCTCAAAAATTAATCCAATAATCCAACAAAAACTTTATATCAAAAATGTAATACCTTTAGTTATCTTTAGTCCTACAATATGTATGCCTTTAAGTAATCTTATCAAATATATACTGCTAAGTGATTAAACTATTTATCCTTTTCTAGCTTTTACCGAATAGCAGTAAATAAACTTAGTGTTTACCGACCAATCCTATTTTAGTAATGTGTAATGAAAAACATCAAAGAAATGAAACATATACACATTTGACACATGGATTTTTAATGTGGAAATCCTTTTAAGGGAAAAACTACTTGGGACCGGTAACCCAAAATTTTCACTCTTCTAAAGTGAGCTCGATGAAGAGCCAACCCTATTAAAGGTTACAAACACATTGTTCAGTGTGACCTTGTTAGAGGATTTAAAAATAACAGTTTATCATTTGACCTAGCATTCACTATGTTGTCAACATGAAAACCTTTTGATACTCTTGATTATCTCAATACAATAAGGATGGTTAAATCCTGCTCGGTTAAGAGATTTTCTAAATCAATGGTTAAACTAAAAATGTAAATGATCTGTTCAATAATACAACTTTAACTTGCATATTTTTAGATCTATTATTAGTCCATAATACATTTTTGATCAATTTTCTCTTTAATTCCTTTTCTCCCCTTCTTTCTTCTTTCTTCTTGGTGAATTCTCTTGTCCTCTCTGTTTCTCGGTGTCTGAAAAATTTTCTTGGCTCTATTCTTTAGCCTATATGATCAAATCTGCATGAAGACTTCTATCTTCACCAAAATTATATTCAACATTCCTCTTTTTCATAATGAATTACTTGTCTCTTTATATAGACATGATTTCACCATTCAATCTCCTTGAATTTCTTGTTCTTGACATAGATAACTTCTTGATCCACAAATCTCGCCATGCATTTCTTTAATCTTTAAATCTTTTCTTTAGTTTTATTCCATAGATTTATCCATGACAAATGTGAATAAAAACAGCTTTATAACTCTAGTTCAACTGGTCAATGAGAATAAAACAATCAATTAGTTAACTCTAATAATAGCTCCTACCAACTAAGTGTTTTGTCATTTTCTAACTCCAGTTCTGATCGGTGATCAACTCTTAGTTTGCTCAGTCACTGACTTTAGTTGTCCTCGGGCATCAACTTCAGTTCTACTCGGTGACCACTTTAGTTATGCTTGGTGTTGCGATGCTTGGTATACACCATGAACTGCTTGGGGTTCTATGGTCTTCTGTGTGCACTGTCCATTAGTATTTACTGTCACTCAATGTACACTAGCTTTATATGTTTACCAATAACATAAACTTTATCTCTTTGGTTTCTTGAAGACCATGAAAATATGTATATGACTAATCAGATTATATCAAGTTGACACTAATGACAATACAATACATTAACAGATTTAATGTCTTGCATTTACTTTATGTAGCTTGGTGATCATCAACTTATCATCTTCAAATGTTTAATCAATTATAGTTCATCAATATCTCCCTTTGGCATTGATGCCAACATTCTTATCAAAACAATATGAAATATGTAATTTAAAACATGCCATATCATACCTAACTTATTTTTCTTATTTTTCTATAACCAATTCAAATAACTGACTCTCGGTAAGCTCTTCTAACTTAGATTTGATTCTTACAAAGTTATTTTCTTCATTCCCTTAGATGGATAGATGTAGCAAATTCTGATTCTGTCTCTCCCTTTGATGTAGAATCTCTTCTATGCAGTGTGAACTTTCTCTCAATTATCTCCCTTGAATGGATGGTTGTTTCTTTGAATCTTTCTCTCATTTTGACTGTTCCTATCCTTGATGGATATTTCTCTTCTCTCCCTTTGGATGATCAAGATAGATATTTCATATGGATATATTCCTCTCCCTTTGATAGAAATTCCAAACAAAAATATATCATTGAATATATTCCTCTCCATTTTGTCCATCAACAATACAGCTATGTAGTACCTTCTTGTACTGATATATCATTGCAATCCATATCTTTGCTTGCATCAACATGATTGATCTTCTGATAATGTGTAGGCTGATGCAGCCTCCTAGTCATCTTAGTGACCAGTAGACAAGGGTCAAACCCCTAGTCTATTCCTTAGGTACTCAAATGTATCTTTTGGCAATGGCTTTGTGAATATGTCTACCAATTGTTCTTTGGATTGGACTTATTCCAGTATCACTTGTTTCTCTTGTACTTGTTCCCTCAAGTTATGATACTTAATTGCAATGTTCTTTGTCTTAGCATGCATTACAAGGTTCTTTGAAATGTTGGTAGCACTTGTATTATTACAATAGATAGTTAATGGTTAAATATTTCCATGTTCATACCTTTCATCAATTGCTTGATCCATGCAATATTAGAGAAATTTGCAGCAACAACCACATATTCTACTTCTGTAGTTGATTGAGATATGCATCCTTGCATTTTACTAATCCATGTGACAAGTTTGTCACCCATAAAGAATTATCCTCCTATTGTGATCTTTCTACCATCTATGTTTCCATCCCAATCAACATATGTATAAAATTTTAGCTAAAATTTTCCTTCCTTTTAATACCAAAAACCATAGTCTTCGGTATTCTTTAGATATCTCAAAATTATTTTAAAAGTAGTCATGTGTGGTTCCTTGGGATTAGCTTAGAATATTGCAACTATACCAACTGCATATGTTATATCTGGTCTAGTATGTACAGCATACATTAGTTTACCAACCATATATATGTATAAGGTCTAATTTACCTTGGTTGTCTTGTCATCCTTTGTCAATTTGCATCTATTTTCTATAGGTGTTCCAACTGGTTTGGAGTCCTCCATTTTGAATATCTTGAGAACTTCTTTGATGTATTTGGATTGTGTGATGTAGATGCCTTCATCCTATTGTAGAATCTCTAGACCAAGAAAAAAATTGATCTCTTCAAATATTGACATCTCAAACTCTTTTCTCATTGCATCAACAAATGATTTGCATAACATATCATTACCTCCAAATATGATATCATCAACAAATATCTCAGCAATCATAATTTTATCATCACTATCTCCTTTCAAATATAGATTACTATTATGACTTGTTCTTAAAAATCCAATACTAATGAGATAAGAGTGAAGTCTTTCATACCATGCTCTCGGTGCTTGTTTCAACCCATACAAGGCTTTGTGTAGTCTACAAACCATGTTTCTCTTGTTAGGATCAACAAACCCTTCAAGTTGTTCAATGTATACCTCCTCTTCTAGAATTCCATTCAAAAATGCAGATTTTACATCCATTTGGTATACTTTGAATCCTTTGAAAGCAACATAAGAAATCATAATTCTTACTCCTTCTAGCCTATCAACGGGTGCAAAGGTTTCTCCATACTCAATACCTTCTTCTTGTGCATACCCTTTGCATACTAGTCTTGCTTTGTTTCTAGTGACTTCTCCATTCTCATCAGTTTGTTTCTGAATATTCATTTGGTACCAATGACATTTTTTTCATTTGGTTTGGGTACTAATGTCCATGTTATGTTATTTTCAATCTACTCAATCTCTTCATTCATTTCATTGACCCATTCTTGATTCTCAAGTGCAATATTAACAGATTTAGGCTCAAAATCACAAATCAAACATCTAGTATTTAGTAACTTACTTATTTCTCTCATTCTAGCCCTTTTGAATCTAATGATTTGGTCTTATGGATGGTTTCTTCTAACATACTTGGAAAGTATAGGTTTAGATCTTTTTTTACCATTCTGATCATCATCTTGACCTTTTGTTTGATCTTCATAATTTCTTGGTTCAACATTGTGAGAATTTTCCTGATTCTTGGTGTGTGCAGCCTGTTACTTGGGTGCATCATTTTGTCACTTGGTAGTGATACACTGTTGCTCGGGAAAGGTTTTAGGTTCTTCACTATAGACAAATATGTTGTAATCTTCTAGTTCCTTTCTACTTTGCTCATCATTTTTCTCAGAAAATTCATCCACTTTAACATTTTCACTTTCATTGATTATTATAGAGGATTTGTTAAGACATTTATTAGCTTTTCTTTTGGTAGAATATCCTAGAAATATTCCTTCACCACTTTTGGAGTCAATCTTTCCATTTCTATCATCTTTCAAAATATAACATTGACTTCTAAAAATTATAAAGTAACTCACATTTGGTGTGTATCCATACCATAGATCATAAGGTGTCTTGTTGGTGTCCTTCAATTGAACTTGGTTTAATGTATAGACAAAAATACTTATAGCTTCTCTCCAGAATTTTTTTGTGATGCTTTTTTCAATCATCAGTGTTCTAGCACAATAAAAAATTGATCTATTCCTTATTTCAGCAATCCCATTTTGTTGTGGTGTTCTTGGTACATAAACCTGTCTTGTAATTCCATGCTCATTACAAAAGTTAGTAAATTCATCAAAAATAAATTCTCCTATTCTATCTAACCTTAGACATTTTAGTTATTTTCCACTTTTCTTTTCAACTATAGATTTATACCATTTGAACATCTTAAATTCTTCAAATTTCTCTTTTAAGAACATAGCAGTCATCATTCTAGAATAGTCATCAACAAATAGAATGAAGTATCTATCACCATAATAGCTCTTTGTACTCATTGGTCCACATAAGTCGGTATGGACTAACTCTAGAATAGCATTAGATGTGTAGGTTTTTCTCTTGAAACTAGACTTTTTCATTTTTCCTTTTTGATAATTTTTGCACATGACATGGTCGGGTTTTGACATGCTCGGTAAGCCTCTTACCTTTCTCTTCTTTCTTATCCTAACCATGTTGTCAAAATTCACATGACATAACCTTTTATGCCACAACCAAATGTCTTCATTTATAGCCAATAAACAAGTGGTATTAATGTCATCAAGATAGAATAGGTTACCTTTTATTTTTTCACCAGTACCGATCAACCTTCTTGTTTCATTATAGATCTTTGCCTTTTTGTTCTCAAATGCAACTTGGTGTCCTGTGTTATTGATATGTGAAACACTCAATAGATTATAGTTAAGTCCTTTCACCCAATATGCATTTTCACATTTGATCAGATTATTCAACATGATGGTTCCTTTATCTTCAACTGGACAAGGTGAGTCATTACCCATCCTAACTGATCCAGCATTATAATATTCAAAAGTTTCAAACTTTTCTTTATATCTAGTCATGTGGAAAGTACAACCACTATCAATAATCTAGAAATCATTTTTACTAACCTTAGATATGAGTGTAGTTTCAACATACCTTTCTTCTTCATCTAAATCATCCTTCAGAGAAACAAATACTTCCTCAATATCTTCATCAGATTCGCTGTCAGTATTTTTAGTTTTGTTCTCAACCAGGTAACAAGCCTTCTTTCCTTTTTCCTTGTAGTCTCGGTTATCTCTTCTGTCAGTTTTTTAGTTACTTCTGTAATCTCGGTCATCACTTATGTTAAACTTCTTTTCATAATCTATCTGTCATTGTTTCTTTCATCTTTTCTCTTTTTAGGGCATATATCTGCAAAATGTCCAATTTATTTTCAATTAAAATAGACCAATGGTAATTTACCTTTGTATCTAACTTTGCCTCTTTTCAATCCTCTAGTCATTAGTGCTTCAATTTCATCAAGTTCTTGTTCATCACTATCATTTCTCATAGTGTGTTTATGACTTGATTTACTTATTTTCAAAGAAGATTTGAATGCAGACTCAATAGTTGGTAAGACACTATTGTCAAAGTTATTCATCTCAAATGAAATAAGTCTACCAATTAAACTATCAAGAGTAACATTGTTATTTTCTACTGCTCTCATTTCTTGAATTGAAGATACTCTAATTGCATAAACATGTAGTAAGGTTCTTAGAATTTTACTTACCATTGTTTCTTCTTCAAGTACACCTCCTAATCCTCAGATAGCATTAACAACTTATTTGATTCTGTTACTATACTGAGTGATGTTTTCTCCTTCTTTCATTCTTAGGTCATCAAACTTTCCTTTTAGGCTTTCAGCCTTAGCTCTCAGCACATTTGTATCTCCTCCATGTACTAGCTTGAGTTTGTCCCATATTTTCTTTGTAATGGTGCATGATTTGACATCTTCAAATTCTACATCAGATAGTGAAGAAGCAATTTCTATCATCATAGAGTTGTGTTCATGTTTATCTCTCAATTTACCAACAGTTAGAGGTCCTATCGGTGCAACATATTCAGTATCTAAGTATTGTGCGATATCATTTCTAATACCTGATAGGTGAATTATTATCCTTATTTACCATGATGTAAAGTTTTCTTTGTTCATCTTAGGCACTTCCCTTTTACTCATCTTGTGATCTTTATCTTGAATCTTTAAACTCTCTTCCAAGCACACTAGCTCTGATACCAATTATTAGACTAATTGAGAGGGGGGGGTGAATCAGTGGCCTAAAAAAATAATCCAATAACCCAACCAAAACTTTATATCAAAAATATAATACCTTTAGTTATCTTCAGTCCTACAAGATGTATGCCTTTAAGTAATCTTATCAAATATATACTGCTCGGTGAGTATATTGTTTATCCTTTTCTATATTTTATCAAATAGCAATAAAAAAACTTAGTGTTTATTGACCAATCATGTTTTAGTAATGTGTAAAGAAAAACATCAAAGAAATGAACCATATACACATTTGACACATGGATTTTCAACGTGGAAACCCTGTTAAGGGAAAACCACTTGAGACTAGTAACCCAAAATTTTCACTCTTTTGAAGTGAGCTCGGTGAAGAGCCAACCCTGTTAAAGGTTACAAACACACTATTAAGTGAGACCTTGTTAGAGGATTTAAAACTAATAATTTATTATTTGACCTAGAATTCACTATGTTGTCAACATGAAAACCTTTTGATACTCTTGATTATCTCAATACAATAAGGATGGTTAAATCCCACTTGCTTAAGAGATTTTCTAAATCAATGGTTAAACTAAAATAATAAATGATTTCTTCAATAATACAACTTTAAATTGCATATTTTCAGATTTATTGTTAGTCCATAATACCTCTCTGATCAATGTTCTCTTTAATTCCTTTTCTCCCCTTCTTTCTTCTTACTGCTCAGTGAATGCTCTTGTCCTCTTTGTTGCTTGGTGTCTGCAGAATTTCCTTTGCTCTATTCTTCAGCCTGTATGATCAGATCTGCATGAAGACTTCTATCTTCACCAGATTTATATTTGGCATTCCTCTTTTTCATAATGAATTACTTGTCTCTTTATATAGACATTATTTGAGCATTCAATCTCCTTGACTTTCTTGTTCTTGACGTACATATCTTCCTGATCCACAAATCTTGCCATGCATTGTGTTAATCTTTAAATCTTTACTTTATTTTTATTCTGTAGATTTCTCCTTGACAAATGTGAATAAAAATAGCTTTAAATATCTAGTTCAACTGTTCGATGAGAATAGAACAATCAATAAGTTAACTCTAATTATAGCTCCTACCAACTAAGTGCTTTGTCATTTCCTAACTCTAGTTTTGATCAGTGATCAACTCTTAGTTTTCTCGTTCATTGAATTTAGTTGTCCTCGGGCATCAACTTTAGTTTTTATTGGTGACAAATTCAATTATGCTTGGTGTTTCGATGCTCGGTATACACTGTGAACTACTCAGGGTTCTCTATCCGTCAGTGTGCACTGTCTGTCGGTGTTTATTTTCACTCGGTGTACACTGACTTTATATGTTTACTGATAACATAAAATTTATCTCTTTGGTTTCTTGAAGTCCATGACAATATGTATATGACCAATCAGATTATATAAAGTTGACATTAATGAAAATACAATAAATTGACTGATTTAATGTCCTACATTTACTTTCTTAGCTTGGTGAGCATCAACTTATCATCTTCAAACATTTAATCAGTTATAGTTCATTAAACATTTATTGCAAGCCGACAATATTCCTTTGTACTGATAGTAACATATATTCGCAGATAATAATCTCATACTAATTGTTAGTAATAACTGAGAGGGGGGGTGAATCAGAGGCCTCAAAAATATTCCAATAATCAACCCAAAAACTTATTACCACAATATTAAGCCTCTAGTTGTCTTCAGTCCTATAAGATGAATGCCTTCAAATACAATTATCAAATTACTACTACTCAGAATGATTTGTTAAACCTTATTCTATATGTTTATGTAATTCCCCGTGAGGAAACCTGAGAGGACAAGACATAAAACCTCTTTAAGATGCAAGTAATACTTTTTTTTTTTTAACTAGACTAATATTTATCATTATACTTCATATCCCTAAAATAAAAAAATACTTTTCTACACTTAATGCAAGATTTATTCAACTTAAGACCTCACTGATTCCCTAATGTCACTACTAACACAACGTTATCTAAACTATTTACATTGATAAGATATGCATTGAATTATGAGCTTACAAGATCTACATTAATTTTAATGCACCAAGGTAAATTTTCCTAACTTGCTTCTTTCATAAAACATAAGTTAATCATCTAACATCATTATTCCTTTTATCAACTAATGCCATTAGTTCGTATTGATTTTATAAATATCCACTGTCCTTTGTACCGCTTTCCTCTAATCATTTAGGTAAGATATTAATATTCATTAAGGTAAGCATTATCCTAGGTACTTCATTAACCCATAAACATGAACCAACCATTAACATTGCAATCAAGTTACTACCTTGTTTTAGTGTTTCATAACTATTCATTGTTAATAATTACAAGCACTAATCTCTCATTTATCAACAATTTCCTTTTATCCTTTCATCAAGAGATAATACATTATTGTTGTAATACATCTTTATTTTTAACTATATCTAAGATTATTTCCTTAATATATGGACAACATAAGAGAATATGAGAAATAACATAAACACTTTCTTTTAATGCTCATAACATGTCCAATATACCACCTATTCTTTTCCCTTTATTTTACCTAGGACTACCCATCCCCATATACACTGTTTTAAATTCAGATTACATCAATACTTTAAGATTCCTTATAGGAGATAACAATTACATGAATACAAATACATAAGTACATCTCAACATAATAAAATATCCAATAAGAATTCTTTGAATGTCAATCTGGAAAGGAACATGTGCTAGGATCATCCAAAGGATCACAAACAATACCTTGATATAAATATTAACCACCCAACCATGTGGGACCATTAGGCCCACTCCCCTGAGCTAGGAGATAGAACCAAAGTCCCGCGCAAGAGGTAACAACTAGGACATTCCTAAGGTGGTGATAACTTTTCCCCAAATTCACAACACAAAAAGGAAAGACAAGAAGACCACAAGAACCACCAGAGGCATGATCAAAATAGGGACTCTAAGCTACAAGCTAGGTGAGTGTCATCACATATCCCTTACCCCTTGGGTTATTCTGGTACTAGCCCCTTTGTGCCCCAGGCCCCAAGTAGGCACATGTGGAATTGAACACCTTTCATGAGGACGAGGTTGTTCTATCGTGCCATCACAAAGGAACCTTCTCCCACTCCCATCCCTAGTCTGTACTATCACTAGAAGCATGGGTGAGGAAAAAATTAATCTTGATTAGTGTATATTTTTCCCATTCCCAGTTCATTTATTTAGGTTATCACTTGATTAAATAACTCATCAGAAGGTTGTCCTGGTACTATCCACTTGGGGCCCTGGCCCCTAGCTGAGATAAACTCACCTAGAGTACTTAGGTTCCCTAACCTACATAAAATCATCATAAGAACATAATAGATCCATTATTTATTATACAAGATTTCATATTAGTATCATAACAACATTTGATTGAGTTTAGGAAAACATATGTTGTCCCTAGTCCATTGGACAACCCTAAACCTTGATATAACTTTCAGAATGTTCCAAACACATAAGAAGACATCAGAGTGATATTATAAAAATATTTAGATTACACAAACATCCAACCCAAGAAATACATATCCCAATAGCCTCTGGTAACCATACAAAACCCTAAACTTGGTAATATTCTTAAATTGATATGTTTCAATCAAGGATTAAATGCAAAGATTAGTAATCATAGAAAAGTCAACCATATCTTCCAAAAACCATGTAATATAGTCAATCTCTTTGGTGGATATTTAGGAAAAATTACTATAGACTCTCAATTTAAGTTTTGTGAAGATCCAACGGTGGGAAAGAAATTTATGTCTTCTAGTGTAAAACAGAAAACCCTAGTTAGGGTTCAGACCTGCCTTCACTAAAACGGTTGTAACATTAACAAAGCATATTAAAAATGATCCAAACCAATTGGAAATGAAATATAAGACATAGAAACATCTCTTATATCAAATTTATATTTTTAAATCATCATGTAAGTCTGTATCATGCGAATACTTTTGATAGAAAAATTGGAACCAAGAATGGACATGTATAGTCTGCCAAAATGTCTAAAATAGGGAATTAATTAGGGCCTAAAAATGAAATCTGAGAGATACCCATTTGAGATATATTAATTTTCCTTTCATAAAACCAACCAAGAAAAACCCTAGAATCAATTTATATTATTCACATAATAGATCGCCATAAATGGGTTGTTAAAAACCCTAGGAAAACACATGATAATTCTCCCAAATAAAACACTCCAAAATTTTAAATAGTTATAGGAATGAAAATTAAAGATATGATACATCATTATAATATATAAATAGATCAATTTTTTATCAAATACATAAAGAAACAAAAAAAATCAATCCATACCTCAAGTCCTACGAAACTTCAACCGAAGGAGGAAGGAGACAAAGGAAGAAGACAAATCCAAAGTTGAGATGCATCATTCAAACCATATCCACTTTCAGAAATCTCCATGAAATAAATCACAATTCAAAAGAAATGAATCCCTCTCTCTCAACTAATGAAACTCTCACCAAAAATTTTCCTTCTCCAAAACTAAAAGGTAACCATAAATTCTTAAAGAAATAATCTTACAAGCTCTCCCTCACACCTCCTAAGTTTCTCTCAAAAATCTCCATCAAAAGTAAGGTCATCCTCTCGTCAATGATTCAGCCCCAAAATTCCTCCCTCTCCAAATGAAAATCAGTTCATATAAATAGATTTCCAAAGGTTGAGAGGAAAGGTAACCAACTTCCAACTAACTCTTAACTAAAGGGCATAATTAAATAACTTAATATAAGAGTAAACTCACAACTATATATTACTCAAATATACTATAATAAATTCTTTATATTCATTCATACATATATGTATTATTATTTAACATGTTTGCATAAGACAATTACATCAATACTATATATATATATATATATATATATATA
>MU227884.1:2411849-2422653 GCA_018584345.1 Thuja plicata
TATATATATATATATATATAGCTACATGTCAAATACCAAACACTATAATCTATATGATTATGAAGTAATAGATCACAACATTAATATTATTACCTATTTATATTTACTATACGATAGAACACTCAAGTAGAATAAAATCACATGCCTCAAAATAAATATAATCATCCAAAGAGGCCATAATAATCAACTATGAAACATATCGAGAAAACCACAAGATCAAACAAGGTCAACCGCAGTCAACAAGGAAAGTCAAGCCAAACTCCTGACCGAGCATGAAACTCTGAAACACAACCTAGAAAATATTAACTAAGAATCATCCCATGAAGGAGAAATAAATAAAATGAATAAAAAAAATCACACAACCAAATGAATGCAAGTGACCACAAGGAATTATTTACAATAATGCCCAACTGGGTGAGGTGGATATGGGTTTTATTTTCACCCAAAAGTTGACTGACAAGCAAGGAACCCCAATGTTCCTAAATTGAATTAATGACAAGGAATACTCTTGCAGAGGCCTTAGTACTATCTCCACAAAAAAAACCATCAATGATTTGAGGGCACACTCAGACCTATGAATGCAAGTGAAGTTGATGCATGGTACCTGCAAGCCTACATCACACAGAAGAAATACATGTGCATGGATATACGTATAAAAGAAGACATTGTAGATGACTGACTGGGATTGATACATCGTGTGGACCTCAGCTATGTGAGTAACTATGACTTCATCCCGAATCATGAAAACACATCATGCATATATATATACTATAGCATCATCATAATGAAGGTTAGAATCTTGAGCATAGGGTTAGGGTCTAATCGATACTAATAATAAATCAACATAATCATGAGAAATATCCCAAATCATCAAGTGAGAAACAAGATTCATCAAAAGTAACCTTAATAGAAGAAAGTATAAATAATCACTTATATGTATCCATCAAGTACATATCATCTAACATCCTAACTATATACATAAAGGTCTTGAAGGTCTTCAATACATGCATGAAGATTAATACATACAAAAATGATATCTTTAGACAGTATGTCTGATATTAGAATCCCTGGGTACTGGTTTATGAAATCATTATAAACAAACTATAGGAATAGATCAAACAATTATCATGAACAACTTAAGCTGTAAGAAAATATCAAAATATCTTAGTTCATTCAAAAATACAAACTTATATTAGGGTTAGAGGGGTACTACATCATCCCCCTAAGATTCAACATACCCCTAAAAGTTGGAAAATATAAAATGAACTATATATCACACATAAGTCAAAATTTATTATCTAAAAAAATTGCAATATTACTACTCTAGAACCTAATTTAATGATTGCACACATACTTCTGCTATCAACAGTTTTAGTAAATCATATCTTATTACAATATTAGTGTAGAGTAACTCAGTTCTAATAGTAAAGACTTTCAAAAGAACTACCTATGTGATTCTTTCACTTCATGTAGTAAGTTTGTTAACAAGATTTTATCAAGTCAAAACTCAAAGGTATTCATTTTTACTCACTAACATCAATATATTAGGAACTTGCATGTTTTACCAATTGAGATTATCACTTCCTTTCACAATATCAGAGTTCCTATCTATGGTAACCAATATAAAAAAATAAAAAAAAATTTATGATATATTTTCCCTTTTGAGATATAATCTACCCCTACACAATACATGTGAGACCTTATTATAAATAGGGTTCAAAAGACATTTTCCTTACAAGATATGCATATCAAACATAGAGGGGTATATAACATTTATATTTGTTATTATCATGAAGGGAATACATCAACCAATTGTTATTTACTTTCGCAATCATGAAACTAAAACAATCCATATACTCAAAACTTACCATTTGCATTAATGCATAGTTTTATAAGAAATATTTTAGACGAACTCTTTTACCAAGTAAACAATATTCATTTCCATCAAATATTTAAGTAGAATTACAATGACATAGGACACATAAAATTTTTACAGTATACATATTCTAATTCATCTTCATAATAGTTGTAGTGTTTGATTTCCAAAAACACATTCACACCCCTAGAGGAGATCTAATCAATTTCAAATTTATTGTACTATTAATCATTAAGTTGGGATCCCATCTTTAAAGCTTACTAGTTATATATGCACTTTTCCCTAATTTGCATGTCAGGCAATTTCCAAATAGCATTTACTTAAGAGTTCTTTCAAATTCCTTTTTTCATAACGATCATAGATCCATCAAGAGAGAAAGAAGTGCATGATTCCTACTACTATCTCCATAACCACAACATTTAAATCAATTAACCAATGTGCATAACTTTATTTCTACCCTTTACCTATTTATAACATTACCTCATACACTTTAAAATTTTGAGATAACATCCTTTCTAAGTAGAAATCAAGTAACATACATATCAATATTCCTATAGAATTTATTTACCACAACAATCTCTTAATGTTGTTACTTTCTTACTACTATGGTGTTGATCACAATGTATACAAAACATGAATTTGTTTCTATAATACCCATCTAGGATCCTAACTATTCACTAGGCATATAGCAACTGTTGAACTCTAAGTTTTGTTGATCATTAGTGTTCCACACTTAGTCATTTATCTAGGCAGTTTTAGCTAGTCATCACTACGACTGAGCTATCCAGTATAGGTCAAGCTATCTGGTACAGTCATTGCCAAGTAGATAATAGTTTCTGAGTCACACGGTTACCAAGTTCAGTTCATGCCGAGTGATAGAGTCTTTTATGTCGAGCAAGATAGTTTTGTTATGTATGTCAAGATTGACACTAATTTTGAGGTAAACTATTTTGGGCCAACTTATCTAAGCATTTAATGTTTTCAACGAGATAATTATGCATTTAATTATTTGATCCCACTATGTGGCATAGAGCCAATCAGAAAATTGGATTGCCTAAGTGGCATAAACATTTGATCCTGATCGTTGATCTAGATCTAATTTCCAGATCTGTAAAGTATATTAAGATTGCTTCTTACCCTAATTGAAAGAGAGTATATGAAGAAGGTGAATGTGTACATGAGAGATGTGCAAAGAGTTGTTTTGAAAAAGGAAGCTTAGATCTAGCAGAGTGATAGTGCAGTGAGCAATAGAGTAAAGATATATCAGATTATTAGATTAGAGAAGGTATTGAAAAGAGGAGATTCGTTATCAGTATCAGAGTACATATCGAAGGATCAGATCTTGAAACATTTTAAAAAGTGTATCAGGTGAAATATCTTAACAGAGTGGTTCTAACAGACCTTTCTAAATCTCTTAGCTGAGTGCTTACTTTGTTGTAAGTTTAAATCCTTTTACAAGGTATATTGTAATGATCTGTAGCTCTTAAATGGGCAGACCTTTAACCAGGTAGATTACATATTATGATCAAATTTTGTAGCCCTAATAGGCACACTTTATTGTTGTGGTAGTGAAGATATTATGGGTGTCATCCCCACCCCATTTTTACCTTATTGGGTTTTTGGGTTACCAAAATTATGTGTCTTGTGTTATTTATTTGCTATCATGAATGCTACTAGATGATAGATCAATTATATTTATGTATGATTGTGGATCAGTCTGTTTTAAGAATAAAAGTTGAAGATCTTATTCACCCCCCCTCTCAGCTTCTTGCTTTCCCATATTGTATTTCTAATAATTGGTATCAGAGCAAAGTTCTCCCATAAAGGTTTTAATCAACTTGAGAGTACAGATCTTGATATGGAAATTTACAAATTGGGTAAAGTCATTGAGAATCAAAAGATTGAAATTCAACTAGAATTATATCAGCTTGAGACAGAAAGATAGGAATTGAGAAATTCCTTGATATCTACGAAAGATTTGGCCAAACAAATGAATGACACTCATTATCAGGAAGAAGATATTGCAATCTTATTTCAGAATGGAAACTCTACTAAGATTGATGCAACAATTTTAGATCTACTAGAAAGGAATAATACATTGTGTGAAGAAGTCAGAAACTTGAAGAGAGAACAAGAAGCACAAACAGTAAGAATATGTGAAGTAGTGGAACAAAAGAAGAAAGATGAAGATGACAGAGCTATGGCTGGAGAAGACAAAAGAATGATGACTATCAGACTTGATGAAAGGACACATGAATTACAAATGATGAAAAATAATCAGGTTGACATGGTGAATCAATTGCTACTTGCAAATCAGGAGATTAGTAGGAAAGACATAGAAATTGTGAATCTGAGATCTGAGAATAGTCAAATGAAAGATGAATTGAGATCTGAGAAAGAAATTAATGAAAGATTGAATACACCTAATGAAAATTTGACTCATTTTGAAAATCCCATGGAACCATCAAGGAGACCTAGAGATTCCTCTGGATTAGGTCATATCAAACAACAAACATATTCTAAAAAAGGAGAATCATCTAAGATTGGTGAAAAGAGGAATGCAAAGACAAAGAAAAACAAGCATGTATGCCATCACTATGGAAAACCAGGACACACTCCAAACATCTGTCGAAGAAAGAATGGTAAGTCCAATCCTAAACATAATTTCATTGGTTATTTCTTTAACTATAAAAATTTTGGACATAAAGCACATGAATGTTGGGCAAAGGAAAATAATGCACCTCCCACACCTAGATTCAATGGGTATTGTTACAACTATCAAAAATTTGGACATAGAGGACAAGATTGTAGATCTAATGCTAAACAACAATGGACATCAAAGACACAAGCAAAAGTACCAAGGAAAGGTAACACTTACAATTGGGATTACAACACATGGCATATTTGTCATTACTGTGGTGAGTATGGGAATGTTCTAGAAAACTGCATAAAGACACATTTCAGAGGAAAATCTAAGAGTTGGATGAATGGAAGCCTAGTTTTCTATAATTGTCTGAAAATCGGTCACACTAGGAAGGATTGTAAGATAAGGGTACCTGCTCCTACTATTGAGGAAATTAGAGCATAGATGAATCAAACATGGGTAAGAAAAATAGAATTGAGCAGAAATGAAGCTACTGAAGCTGAGGTCACCCAATCCAATGGATCAGGTGATCACACCATCACTAATTAAGCAAGAAAGGTATGTAAGGAACTGTGTTTATATCTCATATCTTTTATGAGTTCCTAACATATAAAGTGCAAAAGTCCATATCTGCATATGTTGAGATGCATCGGGACATAATTTTGATTCATGTACCTAGCAAAGTCAATATGCACTATAGGTGTCAAGCAACAATGTTATTGTACACTGAGACCAAGTTCTCTAGTGTATGTCAAGATTGTATGGGTTGAGACCAAGAGATAGACAATTTTTGTGAGTCGACCGAGGACATCTGTTTGGCACTCACTCAATGGATAGAAAATTTATTGCAAACCTAACCTTTTGACCTTTGGAGCCTATAAAGGAATGAACCATTCATTAATTATTTTTACCTTGTGATTGAGAATTTCACAGAGTGTTGGAGCAATTCGCAAACTTTATTTCTATAAAGATCTTTTGAATACTTCTACGTGTCATTGGCTACCCTGAGTAAAAGTGCAAATTTTGAAATCTGTCAAGGTATTCTATTCATCATCTTTTGAAACCCTCTTTCATTCAAAATCATGGCCGCAAGTTCTTCCACAATAGAGAAGAGTATAGAGGAGTTGCTAAAATTTCAATTGGTGAGGAGCGACACCTATGTGCCTCCTAATTTCTAAGTAGTTCCTGAGAGTGCCATCTAGGGTGATCTAACTGGAGCCCTATAATCTATTCCACCTAAAGTACTCATGATTCATGATATTAGGTCATGTTATATGTGCAAGATAAGTGAAGTTGGTGATCACGAGCTAAGAGAATCTTACAAAAAATTGTGCAAAGACGGAGCCCTAAAAGATGAACACAAACATTTAGCTGAGAGAGGGTTAACTCATGCCCTAGAATTTCTAAGGGATTTCAGAATGGAATGGATCAAGATTGTTTTGAGTCATGTACATGACATGAACATATGGCTGGAAAATGGACCAGTTAAGATTACAAAGGAAATCATCCATCGTGTAATTGGTTATCCGATTCTTAACGAAAAGAGGACAATGAGATGTCAGAGCAAAGAAAAGATAGAAGAATTCACTGGAGCCATTTGGAATAAAAGAGGGATGGCGATCTCTACTATCACAAATTTGGAGCTTGATTTTGTGGTTAGGGTTATTGATCATAAGTTTTATCAGTCAAGCCGACTAGATAGTGTCCCCTTCATTGTAGCTGACCAGGCTTGGAAGATTGTGAAAAGGGATCATACTTATGACCTTGCCGAGCTTCAACTGATACAATTGGCTAAGAACCTTGCTTCAATCAGAAAGGCAAAGAATTCAATGTGTAAGTTTAGATCTCTACTCATTTGTATATTTTTCTACATACGTAATACATTTCCTACTTTTGGGAATATAGTGTGGAAAACAGACAGACCTATCACACAAAAAATCAATGCATTTATTCAGTAGTTAGGTGATAATTTTGACAACGTGATGGGAACATATTTTTTCAAATTCAAGAAAAAGATGAGATTGAGGAGTAGAATTCCTAGATCACTTGTTGAGAAACATTATGAGGATGTTTGTTTCTTAGTAGACACAGATGTCACCTATGTGCAGGAAGTAGTGTCGAGGGTATCATGGCTAAGGCCATTACCTTATGAAGTTAATGTTGATGAGACATCTGTAGCTATAACAGCTCTATTGGTAGAGGAAATTGATAATGGAGAAAAACATTTTGGAAACTATGAAGAAGCAAATTCCAAAATCTCTATGGATTTGAAGGTTGGCACTATGGAGAGGAAAAGGAAGAAGATTGTCAAAAATATGAAGAAGATGGTTGGAATTTAGAGTGATGAGGAAGTAGAGGATGCACCTTTGAGTTTATCAATAGAACATGGAGAAGATATGTCTAGTGAAGAAGAGAGTGAACCTGAAAAGGATATCACTATGAAAGGAAAAGGGAAGCAACTAGTAGTTGCCAAGGTCACTAAACCAAGTCAAGCAAAACCTAAGGCTACCCCTCCTATTGCTAACTGGCCTAGGACAAGGGCATCAACTTTTTCTACACAAACAAGTCAAAAAAGGTGTATACAAAGAAGAATGCTAGTGAGATAAGTTCAACAAAGAGAAAACAAGTTCAAACTAAGGCACTGTCGAGCATGCTTGAGAAAAGACCGAGGAGAAAACTAATCTTGGAAGAACAAGAAGATGAGGAGAAGAAAAATATTGATGAACCTAGAAACATATCTACACCATCACATAAACCAATGACCAATATTGATGAGGTATGCAAGAATATTAGGAGTACAACTAGTTTAGCAGGATTTAAATTTATCAAGTATGAGAAGCAAAGCATAGAAAACAAGCACAAGATTCAGGAAGCATTGCTAGATATGATGTGTATGTACAAGATGACACCTATATAAATAGGAAATATTATTCCTATAGACCTTTATGATATTTTATCACAAAAGTGGCAGTATGCTTTAATGACCAAAAGATAGATAAGGGAAGGAACACTAGGTAAGGTTATTCCTAATCTAACCAAGAAACAGATAGCAAGATTCATTGAACAATATCAAAGGAAGTTTATTCCTAAACAAAGAGCCTATGCAATACTGAAGAATGATTTTGAAGGAGTAGTTCAAGAGGGCACTAGAATATGGAAGGAAACCTTTGGGTTAATCACTAAGAAGGCCTATGAGAAAGGTGAAGGAACCTTAGAGCCGAAGGAAATGGAAGAAGAAACTGCTACTAATCAAGCAGAGACTGAGACAGAACCATAGGAGAAAATAGGAGATGGGAAAAATGTAGATTTGACAATGGATAGTCCCATTGACAATACACTTGGAGAGAACAACAATGTGGATGTTGAGGATCGAAATGAGCTAGCAGAAACATGTGTACAATCACCCATTTGGGAAATAGAGGTCAAGTCATAGAAAGAAGGAGAAAATGAGGTAATCAATACTAATCCACCTATTTTATAGGTTGTACAAAAAAATTTAGAGAGTGGAGATAAGATGGAAGAAATTACAAATATGCCTACAGAACAAGAGGTTATACAAATGTTGGTGGATCTACCACACTCTATATCATCTACTCCCGCTGGACCCAAAATAGCAAGTATACCTGATCTGCAGGAAATCTTTACTCAAATGAAGGAAACAATTGAAATTGATACTAACAAAGGAAAAGATATCACAAAACCTGAGCTGAGTATCATCTCACCAGAGCTCAAGAAGAGGAAGTTAAACAAGAAAAAGTCACCAAGCTTAAATGTCACATTAGATGAAGTCATTGTGATTCCTAAATGGGATTCTGAGAGTTTGACATATGAGAAGATTTAGACCCTTCAAGACCTATTGAAGAGGAAGAAGAGACAAGAGGAAATGAAGAGGGAACAAAAAGCAGAAGCAAGTTCTACATGACATAAAGGATATTTTCATTAAAGCTTTTGATATGGAAGATAAAAATCAGCAAGCACCAATACTAGAATAGTTAGTTCACATTGTGCAAAAAGTTATTAATGAAAATATTGAAGAAAATGACAAATTGATGCAATGGTCTAAGATAATATTTGAGAACAAAGTCTTGGAGAAGATACCTGGAGAGATTGCAACCAAATAGGTTGAACTTTCTTCTCTTGTTGAGATTCTTGAGGAAGTTGCAAATAATGTCTTTTCATTATACAAAATATTATGTGATGATACATTCTTTACAAAGGAGAATCAAAAGCTTATTGAGAATTTTCATTTAGATATGAAGTCAACAGCAAGTTGATTGAGCATGGATGCTAGTTCTAGCTCCATCCATTTTGATAGATTGACTCATGCACATAGGAGATTAGCTGAGCTTATGGCTGAAGATGGCCGAATCGGGCCCAAATTAATAACAATTCAAACTAATTTGATACCTCATATGGAGGTTATTCAGAAGGAACTCACAACTACATAATAATTGGTCAAGAGAGATTCTCATCTCTCTACTGCAGATAGTTTGGTAAGTCTAGCTGCCGAGCTAGAAGTTAAGTTGGAGGTTATGAAGTTTGTTAAGGATAGTTGAGATACATCTTTTGCATTGATTTTATAGCTTCATAAACCATTTTTGGAAAAATACCACTTAACCCCCATGGCTATCAGTGACAAAAACAAGGGGGAAATAGGAATAGAAATAGGAAAAGGACAGGAAACAGAAAATGATGTGCAAAAATAGGTAAATATATCTTTGCTGACAACATGTATATTATGTAGATAATGTATGAAGTATGAAGTATAATCAAAGGAGGAGTACATTGTGTACTTAGGAAAATTTTGTGAATGTAAATGATAAGTGTTTTTGCAACTAATATTAAAGGGGGAGATTATTGATCTCTAAGTTTTGTTGATCATTAGTGTTCCACACTTAGTCATTTATCTAGGCAGTTTTAGCCAATCATCACTATGGCCGAGCTATCCAGTATAGGCTGAGCTATTCGGTACAATCATTGCCAAGCAGATAATATTTGCCAAGTCACGCGGTTACCAAGTTTTGTTCATGCCAAGCAACAGAGTCTTTTGTGCTGAGCAAGATAGTTTTGTTATCAATGTCAGGATTGACACCAATTTTGAGGTAAACTATTTTGGGCCGACTTATCTAAGCCTTTAAATGTATTCAATGGGATAATTATTCATTTAAATATTTGATCCCACTACGTGGCATGGATCCAATCAGAAAATTGGATTGCCTAAGTGGCATAAAAATTTGATCCTAGTCGTTGATCTAGATCTAATTTCTAGATCCGTAAAGTATATTAAGATTGCTTCTTATCCTAATTGAAAGAGAGTACAATGAGAAGGTGAATGTGTACATGAGAGATGTGTGAAGAGTTGTTTTGAAAAAGGAAGCATAGATCTAGCAGAGTGAAAGTGTAGTGAGCAGTATGTTAGCTATTTTTCTTGAAGGAAAAAAAAAAACTAGAACACCAAAGTGATCTCTCCCTTTTATGCTCTTTGTCCAGTCAAGAGAAAGGCTAATGCGACAAGGATTTGAATCCTTCTTCACTTCGGGCTCCACGGACCCAGGTGGGAATACCTATGAACATCTACCTCAAATGATAATCTCTCTAAAAATCATAGGCAGGTATAAACATGGATTAGACAGGACACTAACATCCTGCGAAGGGATTCATTACTCTGAATGAATCAAGGGATGGCTTCCAGCCCATCATACTCGGTTTATCTTTCAACACACCAAAACACAAAAGAAAATATGATTGATTTTAATAATTTGGATGCAAATCTGGTGCAAAACTAGTGCCTTATCCTAGGGTGCAGAGTCAAATTTGAGAGAACATCCACAAAACTTCATCAATTTAGAAACACCTAGAATCAATACCCTGCCTTACAGAATACCATTTTCACTGTAAACACATGATCATCAAATCTATACATTATTGAAATTCTCAGAGATTATACAACCAGATTTACTCATTCCTTGAAGGAAACTTATGGACAAACTCAGTCTACCTTGTAAATGACAAATTGGACATTGCCTTACAAATCCAATTTATGAGAACTTTCAAAACACACAGAGACATCAAAATACTTGCAATGAGATTCCAGTCATACTTTATTGATAAAACCTATTTCAGTACCCTCAAATTAACATTACACTTAAGCTAAAAGCATAAGTTCAGAACCAAGCTTGCATTAATGGAACTTGCCTTGGATTTCTCCCTTGGAGAACCAAAATTCAGAACCCCTGACCAAGAATGAACATCAGAATAAGAAGGAGAATGGGAACATTCCAGAA
>MU227884.1:2426070-2445486 GCA_018584345.1 Thuja plicata
CTTAAACAAGGTATCAAAATATTCTCCACTCACTTGAGGACCCGGAAACACCCTTTTCACATGTGCACTTTGGACCAAAAAGAGCACTTTAGCAAGCGTTTTACATGGTACCTCAAAACTGTATTTTCAGTACCAACACAGTAGAGTATAGATATATCAGATTATTAGATCAGAGAAGGTATTGAAAAGAGGAGATCCATTATCAGCATCAGAGTGCATATCGAAGGATCAAATCTTGAAACATTCTAACAAGTGTATCAGGTGAAATCTCTTAATAGAGTGGTTCTAACTGACCTTTTTAAATCTCTTATCCGAGTGCTTACTTTTTTGTAAGTTTAAATCCTTTTACAAGGTAGATTGTATTGATCTATAGCTCTTAACTGGGTAGACCTTTAACCAGGTAGATTAGATATTGTGATCAAATTTTGTAGCCCTAACAGGCACACTTTATTGCTACAGTAGTGGAGATTTTGTGGGTTTCATCCCCACCCCATTTTTACCTTATTGGTTTTCTCGGTTACCAAAATTATGTGTCTTGTGTCATTTATTTACTTTCATGAATGTTACTAGATGAAAAATCAATTAAATTTATGTATGATTGTCAATCAGTCTGTTTTAAGAGATAAAAGTTGAAGATCTGATTCACCCCCCCTCTCAGCATCTTGCTTTCCCATATTTTATTTTCGACAGCAACACATATTAATAAAAACAACTTCCATCATTAGTACATATAATCCATCATCATACATACTCTTCCCTAAGCTTTCTTGATTATGTTATCTTAACTCATTTTTACACAATTTAACATGACATGCAGAATGGATATAGCTTCTTACCAAAACAAGGATAAAAATTCCTCTTCCTAAATGCAAATGTGAATTATAGCATATGACAAAACCTTGGGGACATAGGTTCTTCACCTAAGGGTTTCCTCATGGAGCATTTACAAAATTTCCTAAGGTATTATTGCCTTGTATAAATAATTTTAGTCTTTCAAAACTTATTTCTTAAGAGGGAAGAGGGAGAGAGGGAGAGACAAATACATATGGAAATAATTTATGTTTTCCTTACCTTTCCAATTCCTACTTCAAGAAGTAACAAGAGAGGGGAAATAGAGAGATAATTCAATCTATTATTATATATCAACTATCTATTACAAACTTATTCACTCATGTGCTCTAGTTTCTCCTTTCACACAATGATCTATGCTACCACTCTCTTTCATCTTTTGTCAAAAATAAAAGAAAAATTTATTTTCAAATTTTGAACCAAGATACAACATAATTTTTTTTGTTTTACTTCTTGCCTAGGTAGAAATTATTAGCCATGTAACTTAATTATTACTATTTCAGCGAGTACTACCACAATCATTTATTTCTTCATATTAACAATGCAAAAGCAATTCAATAAATGTCAACTAGAAATTTATAAGAAGATAAAGTGCACAACATTTCCAATAAATTATATTATAGGTAGGATCAGGGGATAATATTATCTACTACCATAATTAAGATGCAAAACATCGAGTATCCTTTTACTTTTAACATTTCTAGGGATATCAATGCCTTTCAAGAAGACAACAAACACAAGTCTCAAGAATTCCTTGATATTCCATTATTATTATAAACAAACATCTATTTAACACATCATTGATCTCAGAATGCAAAAACATAAGTAATTTTTATAATATAACTCAATCATAGAGGAATAGGTATACCTTTGTAAGACAATATAACATAAGAATAAGAAACGTAGCCTTAATTTCCTACGATTCAATTTTTTCTAGCACAAATATGAAATCCAAAATAGACAAAGATAAAATACTCCATGTTATGTATAGGTGAGCTATGAGTCCCAGAGTTCCTAGTGTGAAAACCTAGGGCTCTGATACCCGATGTAACGCCCCGCCAGGCAACCCGAGAGGACAAGACATAAAACCTTTTTAAGATGCAAGTAATAATATTTTTTTTGTTTAACTAGAATAATATTCATCATTATACTTCATATCTCTAAAATAAATAAATAAATACTTTTTTACACTTGAATGCAATATTTGTTCAACTTAAGTCCTCACAGGTTCCCTAATGTCGCTACTAATGCAACATTATCTAAACTATTTATATGCATAAGATATCCATTGAATTATGAGCTTAAAAGATCTACGTTAATTTTAATGCACCAAGGTAAATTTTCCTAACTTGCTTCTTTCATAAAACATAAGTTAATCATCTAACATCATTATTCCTTTTATCAACTGATGTCATTAGTTCATGTCGATTTTATAAATATCCACTATCCTTTGTACCACTTTCCTCTAATCATTTAGGTAAGAGATTAATATTCATTAAGGTAAGAATTATCCTAGGTAATTCATTAAACCATAAACATAAACCAACCATTAACATTGCAATCAAGTTACTATCTTGTTTCATTGTTTCATAACTATTCATTTTTAATAATTACAATCACTAATCTATCATTTCTCAACAATTTCCTTTGATCCTTTCATCGAGAGATAATACATTATTGTTGCAATACATAATTATTTTTAACTATATCTAATATTATTTCCTTAATATATGGACAACATAAGAGAATATGAGAAATAACATAAACACTTTCTTTTAATGCTAATAATATGTCCAATATACCTCATATTCTTTTCCCTTTCTTTTACCTAGGACTACCCATCCCCTTATACACTGCTTTAAATTCAGATTACATCAATACTGCAAGATTCCTTATAGGAGATTATAATTACATGAATACAAATACATAAGTACATCTCAACATAATAAAATATACAATAAGAAGTCTTCAAATGCTGATCTGGAAAGGAACATGTGCTAGGATCATCCAAAGGATCAAAAACAATACCTCGATATAAATATTAACCACCCAACCATGTAGGATCATTAGGCCCACTCCCCAAAGCTAGGAGATAGAACCAAAGGCCCGTGTAAGAGGTAACAACTAGGACATTCCTAAGGTGGTGATAACTTTTCCCCAAATTCACAACACAAAAATGAAAGACAAGAAGACCACAAGGACCACCAGAGGCATGATCAAAACTGGTAGGGAATCTAAGTTACAATCTAGGTGAGTTTCATCACATATCCCTCACCCCTTGGGTTATCCTAGTACTAGCCTCTCTGGGCCCCGACCCCCAAGTAGGCACATGCGGAACTGAATACCTTATGTGAGGACAAGATTGTTTGATCATGCCATCACAAAGGAACCTTCTCCCACTCCCATCCCTAGTCTGTACTAACCTAGCAGCAAGGGAAAGACAAAAATTAATCTTGATTAGTGTATATTTTTCCCATTCCCAATTCATTTATTTATGTTATCACTTGATTAAATAACTCATCAGTAGGTTATCCAGGTACTAGCCACTTAGGGCCCCGACCCCTCACTGAGAGAGACTCAACTTGAGTACTTAGGTCCCTAATTTACATAAAAGCATCATAAAAACATAATAGATACATTATTTATTATACAAGATTTCATCTCAGTATCATAACAACATTTGATTGAGTTTAGGAAAACATATGTTGTCCCTAGTCCCCTCGACAACCCTAAACCCTGATATGACTTTCAGAATGTTCCAAACACATAAGAAGACACAAGAGTGATATTTTAAAAATATTCAGAATACACATAGATTTAACCCAAGAAATACATATCCTAATAGCCTCTGGTAACCATACAAAACCCTAAACTTGGTAATGTTCTTAAATTGATATATTTCAATCAAGGTTTAAATGCAAAGAATAGTAATCATAGAACAGTCAACCATATCTTCCACAAAAAAAATAATAAATTTATTCTCTTCAGTGGATATTTTAGAAACATTACTATAGATGCTCAGTTTAATTTTAGTGAAGATCCAATGGTGGGAAAGAAAGTTATGGCTTCTGGTGTAAAACAGAAAACCCTAGTTAGGGTTCATACCTGCCTTCACTAAAATGGTTGTAACTTTCACAAAACATATTAAAAATGATCCAACCCAATTGGAAATAAAATATAAGACATAGTAACATCTATGATATCAAATTTATATTTTTAAATCATCATAACAGTTTGTATCATATGAGTACTTTTGAAAGAAAAATTGGAACCAATAATGGACATGTATAGTCTGCCAAAATGTCTAAACTAGGGAATTAATTACACCCTAAAAGTGAAATCTGAGGTATACCCATTTGAGATATATGAATTTTACTTTCATAGAAAAAACCAATAAAAACCCTAGACTTAATTTATATTATTCACATAATAGATATCCAAAATGGGCTGTTAAAAACCCTAGGAAAACGCATGACAATTCTCCCAAATAAAACACTCAAAACTTTTAAATAATTATAGGAATGAAAATTAAAGATATAATATATCATGATAATATATAAATGTGTTCATTTTTTATTAGATACATAAAGAAACAAATAAATTCAATTCATACCTCAAGTCCTATGAAACTTCAACTGAAGGAGGAAGGAGACAAAGGAGGAAGGAAAATCCAAACTTGAGATGCATCATTCAAACCCTATCCACTTTCAGAAATATCCATGAAATAGATCACAATTTCACAGAAATTAATCTCTCTCTGTCAACTACTGAAACTCTCACCAAAAAATTTACCTCTCCCAAAATAAAAGATAACCATAAATTCTTAAAGAAATATGCTTACAAACTCTCCCTCACGCCTCCTTAGTTTCTCTCAAAAATCTCCATGAAAAGTAAGGACATCCTCTCCTCAATTATTCAGCCCCAAAATTCCCCCCTCTCCAAATAAAAAATAGTTTATATAAATAGATTTCCAAAGGTTGAGAGGAAAGGTAACCAACTCCCAACTAACTCTTAACTAAAGGGCATTGTTAAATAACTTAATATAAGAGTAAACTCACAACTATATATTACTCAAATATACTATAATAAATGCTTTATATTCATTCATACATACACCATAGAAAAGATTAACTACGAATCATCCCATGAAGCATAAATAAAGGAAATGAATAAAAAAATCACACAACCAAATGAATGCAAGTGACCACAACGAATTATTTACAATAATGCCCAACCGGGTGAGGTGGATATGGGTTTTATTCTCACCCAGAAGTTGACTGACAAGGAAGGAACCCCAATGTTCCTAAATTGGATTAATGACAAGGAATACTCTTGCAGGGGCCTTAGTACTATCTCCACAACAACAACCATCTAGGATTTGAGGGCACACTCAAACTTGTGAATCCAGGTGAAGTCGATGCCCGGTACCTGCAAGCTTGCATCATAAAGAAGAATTATATGTGCATGGATATACATATAAAAGAAGACATTGCAGATGACTAATCAGGATCGATACATCATGTGGACCTCAGCTATGTGATTAACCACAAAAACACATCATGCATATATATATATATATATATATATATATATATATATATATATATATATATATACACACAAAGCATGTAGCATCATCATAATGAAGGTTAGAATCTTGAGCATAGGGTTAGTCTCTAACCGATACTAATAATAAATCAACATAATCATGAGAAATATCCCAAATCATCAAGTGAGATACAAGATTCATCAAAATTAACCTTAATAGAAGAAAGTATAAATAATCACTTATATGTATCCATCAAGTACATATCATCTAACATCCTAACTTTTTTAAATAAAGGTATTGAAGGTCCTGAATACATACACAAAGATAAATACATACAAAAATGATATCTTTAGATAGTATGTCTGATATTAGAATCCTCGGGTATTGGTTTATGAAATCATTATAAACTAACTATAGGAATAGATCAAACAAGTATCATGAACAACTTAAGCTATAAGAAAATATTGAAAGATCTTACTTCATTCAAAAACACAAACTTATATTAGGGTTAGAGGGGTATTACAGTTTATCGAATAGCAGTCTTTTAATTTACCAAAAGACAATAAATTATCTAAAGTATACCGATCAATCCAAATTAGCTTTGTGTAATGCAAAACAGTAAAGTAATGACTCATAAACACATTGACACATGGATTTTCAACGTGGGAACCCTGTTAAGGGAAAAACCACTTGGGACCAGTAACCCAAAATTTTCACTCTTCTGAAGTGAGCTCGGTGAAGAGCCAATCCTGTTAAAGGTTACAAACACACTGTTAGGTGTGATCTTGTTAGAGGATTTAAAAGTTTAGTCTGTCACTTGATATTGGGCATCTCTATGCTACCTTCCTTGATCAAACACTCACTTGGTCTATCAATAGGTATCTGTCATCTCATGCTATCTTCATGATCGAACTTTTTGATACTCCTTGGGATGTATCTCAATATAGAAAGGATCTTTAAATCCCTCTCAGTTAAGAGACTTTCTGAATCAATGGTTAAACTGAAACAATATGATCTATTCACTTATACAACTTATACTTGAAAATTTTCAGATCTATTATAAGCTCATAAGACTAATCTGATCAATATATCTCTCTTAATATGTTTTCTCCACTTTTGTTCTGCTCGGTGATGCTATACTCTATTGCTCGGTGTTCGCAAAAAACTTTAGCTCTTTCCTTGGCTTGATTGATCAGGACTATATGAAGATGCTCTTCATCAGTTTCTCTTCAACATCCTCTTTTTCTTTCATTCACCCTCTCAACTCATAATAAATTAAGTTGTCTCTTTATAGACATGATATCACCGTTGTTAAGTTCTTGATTTTCTTGATCTTGGCATGATCCACAATCTTAGCCAACTAGATTTAAAGAAAAACTCCTATTTTATCTCGCAAATATCTTCTTGCCAACTGGACAAAACAACTTGAAATCCTTTACTTATCTCTGGCTTTATCTTGTTGATGAAAATGAAGATAACTATTAGTTAAGTCTATATTTAGCTCTGCCAGGTAGATATTTTGTCATTTTTGAACTCAAGTTAAGTTCAGTGTTTTAAATATTTGATAGCTTCAGTCAAAACTCCAGTTCTCCTCGGGTTTCTCCATCCATTTACTCTATGTTTATATCTGTTGATTATACTTGTGATTCTTCTTGTCGATAATGCTCATCGGTGTTCTTGCTTGGGCATCACTATGACTTGACTTTCGGTTATCTCTATCCATCGGGTTTTGCTAGCCGTTGATGTTTGAAGTCACAGTGAATTTTTGTCTTTTATACATTAATGAAATCATAATATTTATCTCTGATTCTCTGAAGTCTTTGACACTTTGATTATAACCGATTAGATTATATCAAGTTGACATCAATTGCAATACAATCCATTAACTGATTTAATTTCTTGCATTATCTTTTTTCATTTCAGTGATCAACTTAACATCTTCAAACATTCAATCAGTTACATGTCATCAATCTCTCTCTTTGGCATTCATGACAACATACTACATTATCATACTATACTATCACTAATACAATATGAAATATAACAGTTTTATCAAGGTTCCCTAATGTAACTTTTAAAAATGTCTGGCTTTGGATAAGCTCAAAAATAGCTTAGATTTGTTTCTTGCAGATTGGTTGTCTTCAATATTTAATCCGTTCACTGGATAGATGTAGCATCTAATATCTTTGTTCTGATGTGATCCCTTCCTTAATTTTTCCTCTTTTTTGATAATCTCTTTTTCCTTTAACAGCAATTTCTCTCCTTTATGAACTCTCTCCCTTTGTTATTTCTCTCTCTGTAATGGATATTTCATATGTAATCAATTTCTCTCCCTTTGAATATTGATTAACTCTTTCTTTTGATTCTCAGGAACTTCTTATCATGGATAATGATATAATCTTTTCTGATCAATGAGATAATCTCTCCCTTTTGATAATGAGATAATCACTTTATTATGATAATGAAATATTCTCTCCCTTTCACAACAATGCCAAAAAAAACCATCTTATTCCATGTTCCATCCCTTTATATAATATATTCCTTGAATTTTCCTATACATCAGCAATACAATGTCTCAATTATTTGATGCATACTTGTACCTTGTTGTGTACGGATGTATCTCTTGCTATTCATTTTGATGTTTACATCAACATCACTGATCTTCAAATTATGTGTAGGCTGATGCAACCTCCCAATTAGCTTACTGACTGATAGACAAGGGTTGGACCCCTAGTCTCTATCTTAGGTACTCAAATGTATCTTTTGGTAATGGCTTGGTGAATATATCAGCTAATTGTTCCTTTGATTGAACATATTCTAGTATCACCTCCTTTTCTTGCACTTGTTCTCTCAGATAGTGATACTTGATAGAAATATGCTTAGTCTTGGCATGCATGACTGGATTCTTAGAAATTTTAATTGCATTGGTGTTATCATAATAGATAATTACTAGTTCAAGAATCTTCATATTCATACCTTCCAGCAATTTTATGATCCATGCAATATTTGAGCAATTTACAGTAGAAGCCACATACTCTAGTTTTGTAGTATACTAAGAGATCATCCTTGCTTCTTACTGATCCATGTGACAAGTCTGTCACCTATGAAGAATTCTACTCTAGTTATTCTCTTTTGTTCATTAATTTTTCCATCCCAATCAACATCTGTATAGACTTGTAGCTCAAATTTTCCTTCTATTTTGTACCATAAGCCATAGTCCCTAGTGTTCTTTAGATATCTCAGAATTCTCTTGACAATAGTCATATGTGATTCTTTGGGATGAGAAGAGAATCTTGCAACTATTCCAACTGCATGTGCTATATCTGGTCTTATATGAACAACATACATTAGTTTTCCAATCATTGATCTATATAGGGTTTGATTTACCTCATTTGATTTTTCTTCCTTTGTCAGCTTACATCTGGTAGCCATAGGTGTTCCAACTGGTTTGGAATCTTCCGTCTTGAATATCTTTAGCACTTCCTTGATGTATTTGGACTGATTAACATATATACCTGCATCTTGTTGAAGAATATATAGACCAATAAAATATTTGATCTCCCCAAACATAGACATCTCAAATTCCTTTCTCATTTCATTAGAAAAGGATTTACATAACAATTCATTTCCCCCAAAAATTATATCATCAACAAAAATTTCAGCAATCTGAATATTACCATTGGTATCTTCTTTTAAGTATAGATTGCTATTTTCACTTGTTCTAAAATTTTTTATGCTAATGAGATAGGAATAAAGTCTTTCATACCAGGCTCTAGTTTCTTGTTTCAATCAATACAAGGCTTTATGTAGTCTACATACCATGTTTATCTTGTCTGGATCAACAAACCCTTCTGGTTTTTCAATGTATACCTCTTCTTCCAGTATTCCATTTAGGAATGCATATTTGAAATCCATCTGGTATACCTTGAATCCTTTAAATGTAGCATAAGCAAGTAAGATTCTAACTCCTTCTAGTCTAGCAATGGGTGTAAAGGTTTCTCCATAATCAATACCTTCTTCTTGTGCATATCCCTTGCATACTAACCTTGCTTTATTTTTTGTGACTTCTCTATTCTCATTCAGCTTGTTTCTAAATATCCATTTGGTACTGATGACATTCTTTGTCATCTGGTCTCGGTACTAGTGTCCATGTATTGTTCTTCTCAATCTTTTCTATTTCTTCATTCATAGCACTGACTCATTCTTCATTCTCAAGTGCATTGTTAACAAATTTAGGCTCAAAATCACAAAGTAAACATCTAGTGTTTAGTGACTTACTTGTTCTTGTTCCAGCCTTCTTGTCTCCTATGATTTTATTTTGTGGATGATGTCTTCTAACATACTTGTCAAGTTTTAGTTCTTCCCTTTGTTCATCATTATGATCATCTTCTTGACCTTCGTTCAGATTTCCATTGTTCGAAACATCACCTTGAGGATTTTCCTAATTTTTGGTAATTATTGCTTGATGCTCGGGTGCAATGTTTTGTTGCATAGGAGTGATAACTTGTTTCTTAGGTAGAGTGTCAGGTTATGTATAAACAAACCTGTTGTAGTCTTCTAGTTCCTTTTTTCTTTCCTTATCATTCTTTTCTACAAATTCATCTATTTTCACATTTGCACTTTCAATGATTTTGTTAGATGACTTTTTAAGACATTTATAAGCCTTTCTTTTGGTTGAGTACCCTAGAAAGATACCTTCTTCACTTTTGTAGTCAAGTTTTCCATTTCTATCATCCTTAAAAATATAGCATTGACTACCAAAAATTATGAAGTAACTTACATTGGGTCTATGACCATACCAAAGCTCATAGGGTATCTTCTTTGTGTCCTTCAATTGTACTCTATTTAGTATGTAGACAACAGTACAGACAGATTCCCTACAAAAAGTTTGAGTGATGATTTTCTCAATCATTAATGTTCTTGCACTGTCAACAATTGATCTATTTCTCCTTTTAGAAATTCTATTTTGTTGTGGTGTTCTCGGTGCAGAAACATGTCTCTTAATTCCATGCTCATTGCAATAGTTAGTGAATTCATCTGAAGTAAATTTCCCTCCTCTATCTAACCTTAATCATTTCAACTTCTTTTCAAGTTTATTTCTACCATATCCTTATACCATTTAAACATCTTGAATGCTTCTAATTTATCTTTTAAGAACATGACTGTCATAATTCTAGAATAATCATCAACAAAGAGAATAAAATACCTATCTCCATAGTAACTCTTTTTCCTCATGGGTCCACATAGATCAGTATGGACTAATTCTAGAATTGCATTAGATGTATGGGTTTTACTCTTGAAACTATACTTTGTCATCTTACCTTTTTGACAATTCTTGCACATGATATGCTTGGGCTTAGTCATGCTCGGTAAGCCTCTAGAATTCCTTTTGTTTCTTATCTTTATCATGTTTTCAAAGTTCACATGACACTATATTTTGTGCCACAACCATATGTCTTCATTTCTAGCCATTAAGCAAGTGGTTTTAGTGTCATAAAGATAGAAAAGGTTACCTTTTGTTTGCTCACCAGTTCCAATCAATCTCCCTGATTCATTAAATTTCTTTGCATTTTTATTTTCAAATGCCACTTGATGACCTATATTATTCAGTTTTAAAACACTTAACACATTGTAATTCAGTCCTTTTACCCAGTAAGCATTTTCACATTTGATCAGGTTATTCAACATTATAGTTCCTTTACCTTCAACTGGAAAAGGTGTATCATTTCCCATTAGCACTAAACCACCATTATAGTATTCAAAAGTATCAAACTTTTTATTTATCACCAGTCATATGGTGAGTGCAACCACAATCTATGATCCAGACATCATTCTTAATAACTTTAGATATGAGTGCAGTTTCTACATACCTTTCTTATTCTTCATCTAAATCATCCTTCGTGGCTACAAATTCCATCTCAATGTCTTCTTCTGATTCGGTGTCAATGTAATCAACTTTTTTCTCAGATAGGTAACAAGCTTTCTTCCCTTTATCCTTGTAGTCTTAGGTATCTCTTTTGTCAAACAGTTGTGTAAGAAACACTGAGAGGGGGGGGTGAATTAGTGTTTGTGTATTAATTACTTTTCAGCAACTTGAACATAAATCAAACATACATAGAATGAAGCTTAACATAAGAACTCATAAAACATGATATGATATGTATAACACATGATATGTGAAGTTTATATATCATAACATGTGTTATTTATGCCAAAATACTTTCATAGCATCAACTGTCTGAAGATGCGCGCATAGTGCATATGTCGGTTTCTCCATTTTTATCAGATCCATGCAAGGACCTTGATCATATGTCACCATGGTGTCATTAATATATTTAATGTTCTCATTGATGACTACTAGAGATGGCACAAGTGCATTTCTCAACTGGGTTTGTCTTATTCTTATCTTGCTGATTTCCATTTTTGCCTTCTCAATTTTATCCAACTATCCTTGATAGACATTATTGCATATGTTCATGTCTTGCGTGGATGATTCAACTGATTTTCTAATGCTATCCACCATTAACTCTACCTCTTCTACCTTTTTGGTGTGCTTAGAGGTGAGCTTCACTCTATCCATGCAATTTGCTAAGATTCTCTTGCCTTTAGCTGCCAACTCTTTTAGTATGGATTGCCCAATTTTTAAGGAGTTCAAGTCTAAGGTAAATTTCTTTACCAAATCATTCAACCTCTCCTTCTTGTATTCATCTTCTGCAATCTTAGTATTAGAGTCTACTAAGCTTATAAAGTGTGATTTGAATTTTGACAAAATGTTGTCCACATCTTCAATTGATTGGACTTTAGCTACTTTCTGATCAGCAGGCAAAGTCATTCAATATGTTTACTATTTCCAAAAAGTGAGGATTTCTCATCACTTGTTTCTATTTTTCCTTTTCCATAGCAAGAATATTGATCTTAATTAGGTATTCTTCTCCCCATGCATTCAAACTTGTTGAATCAGGAGTTAACCTTGACAATAATGAGGTAGATGGTTGAGTGGATGGTGAGAATATGGTATTCTAACTTGTATCCATGCATTCAACCTTTACTGGTTTCTCTTTTATTGGTGTCTTTTCACCTTGAGTATCATCTAGAGTATCTTCATTTATGTCAATTTGATCATTGATGGGAACTTCATCTTGTTGTGCAGAGGTATCATCAGTGCACATTTCTTCAGTGCTTACAAATGCCTTATCAACTTTGTCCATATCATTTTCAGATGCAGTCATGGATATCTTGACATTGTCAACTACTATAGTTTCTTCTGAGTCTTTATCTGTATTAGAAGTTATTGTCATTGTGGGTGCTGAAGCCTGTGGACCTATCATAGGCGCAATCTAAATCTCTAGTTTTGTAACTTGTTTGGGAGGAGCTAGAGTATCTTTTTTTGTAGGCATCGTTGGTGGATACATGTGTTTATCCATAAACACTTATGCAAATTCCTTTTCAGTCTCCTTACCTATCTTCTCATATTCTTTGTTCATAATCTGTAGGGTCCTTGTCTTAGTTTGGAGATGAGGCTTCACCAGATCTAATAATATAGCCTTCTCATCATGCAAGCATACAGGGAGAAGAGTATCCAATGTTTCTTCTCTTATCCTCATGTCTTCCTCTATTGCATGTCTTTTCATGATCTCCAATAAGTTACATAACTGATCCGGTATCACTGTCTTGAGTTCAAGAACTGTCTTCTTGAACTTGATCATATGAGATATGATCATAGAGTGTATCTCAGTCTGATCAATTTCTTGATACTTGTCATAGAATTTAGAAAGTGTATCTAATATCCCTTCATTTACAATCCTATTCCTCAACACATTTAGACTAGGTCTAAATCCTACCTCACAAGGAGCTTGAGTATTCTTTGCTTTTCTCTGAGTGTTCCTTGAGGATGGGTGATTTGTGGGCGCCTATTTTCTTCCTCTAGTCTTCTTGATTGGTGTGGATAGTGGAGATGAATCTAAGTCAATGGTTGTAGAGGGCACAGAGGTGCTCTCTAATTTCTTCTTCGTCTGGATCTGTTCAGCTTTCTCAAGTTCTTTTGCTATCTTGGCATCTTTCACTTTATCAAGATCTTCTTGAGTGACTCCATGAACTTTTAGTATGTTAGATGTAATTCTGGATGCTTTCCTTTTATTATCAGCACTTTGTAAGATAGTAGCCACTTCATTGGTCTTCTCTCTGTAAGTGCCCCACCTAGGCTCATTAGGATCTTTGGGCACTGACAATAGAACTTGCGCATATCCTTATAACACATGTTCTTCTACTTCGTAACCAAGAGGATGAATCTATTTGGTTTTAGGTTCAACTACCTCCATGCATGTGCAATTTGTTTCTACCATGAAACATATGGTATCCTTATATTTGTCAACTATCTTCTCAGATAGTCTGAACCTATTCTGCATTTTGATCCTGAATGTCTTTATATCCATATCCATGGAATCCCTTGCACTGCTCTCTAAAGTGACCTTAAGAGAAATCTGAGACATTGTGGGTTCGCTCCTATCTAGATAAAGGTTTGCAACCTTTCCAACTATATGGAAATATAAGTAGATGATCAGAGATCCAAACCTGAATGTTTTTCTCCTGTCGTGCTTGATAATTCAAATGTTGTCAATCAATTGACCATGCAAGATCTCACATAGGTTGTATTGTGTGTTGTCCTTCACCATTCTGATAGCTGCTAGGACTGTTGCTGCAGAGACACTATTCAACCTGCTTGCTTGCTGAAACTTATACCCAAGTATCATTGTTAAGAGTTTTATGTCATCTTCTTTGATAGGGTCAACTGTCATTCCGTGCTTGTCACTTCTAGATAGACAAACTTGCTCAATTTATTTCTTGACATCCTTACCAGTAGGAAAAACTAGTCCAGTCTTGGGAAGTCCAGTTAATTCATGGATTAGGTCTATAGTGATGCACACAAGGACCTCACCGATCCAATAAAGATCATCATGTATTATGCTTAACAAAATCTTCACCCATTCTGGCTCATCAAAATCATGCGCATTCGAGTATTTGAAAATAGGGTTATCTGTCAAGTGCGTAAACTCATCCTTGAATGTGTAGTTAGGTTTCATCATGGATCCCATATGAGTGGCTATGCTGACATCTCCCACTATTTCCTTCTTGTAGTAAATATACGTGTGGATATCTTCCACGTGAATAACACCTAGCGGGGTTTTGGAGAAAGCCCCTTCGACATCATCCAGTATGGATTTGAATGGATGTTTCTTGAATACAAATCTCTTCCTCTCTGCTATATCAAACACAACTGGAGTCGCCATACTTACTTGGAATTTTCTTAAGTAGGGTTTCATGAAATTCCAAAATAGCGTGACTGCTAGGGTTCTGTTTCAAACTTCTTGTCCATTCGCTCAACTACCAAATCTATTATGCCTTCGTGACTTGATGTCTAGTGCTCCAAAGCTCTCCAAATTTTGTGATCTTTGAATGAAAGTGTGAGAAAGATCAAACACTTACTTTCTTTTACACAATCTATCGCATTTAATGTTTGCAAGCGTACGCAAATTACTCAGAGATTTTGAAACTTAGATCCTGATGCATTTTAGATAGTGCGTGAATGCACATAGAAATATTATGTTCTTGTAACCATGATATCATAGGTGCATACTCAGAGGTGAGTATACCAACCACGCAGGGGTCCTGAGCTAGAATAGCTCCCCCTAAGACCAAGAAGGTCTATTCAAGCAGAAGTAGAGGGTGTGTCCAATGTGGATGCATCAACTACTTTTTCAACATCATTGTCCTTATTTAATTCAACCCAAATTTTCCTTGAATCTTCATTTGCTTGAACAAACTTAACTTCTCCTTTCTCTTCAAATAGTGATTTCTTAGGATCCTCTTGCTTTTGAGTTTTGGATCTACAAAACCTTGAGATGTGTCTAGCCTTTCCACATGTGTGACAGATGATAGGAGGTTTGATGCTCTTGTTCATCATGTTGCATTTCTTTGATGTGTGTCCATTGTAGTTACATATCTGACATGTGGTGTTTTTTAGATTCCTTTGAGGTTAATTTCTCTGATTGTTTTGATTCATTCTTCTTTGATTCTGCTGTGACTGATTTCTTTGATTTGTTCTGCAATGTATAGCTCTGTGACCAAATTTATTACAAGAGAAACAATAACCATTAAAGGGTCTTACCTCTTTGCAATCTCTTGCCAAATGACCATGTTTGTTGCATGCATAACAAGTTATGTTAACTTGCTTGATTTCCCTTTTAGGTAGATCTACTTTAATCTCTTCAACATTTTCAACTCTCCTTGCTTTTGAAGATGCTTCATGAGGTTTCTCTCTTTCTTTGACTTTGGTTTGTGTTATATTGAATCCAAGACCAGTAGTGTTGCCTTTATGCTTTTGTGCATTGAGCTGAGATTAAAGTGAATCAGAACTTGTGTGAAGTTTATCAATCTTATCCTTTGCTTTTGTTAATTTAGATTCCAACTTCTTTTTTATGTTTTCCAATTCCAGAACTTTCTTGTTTTCTTTTAAAAGTTCATTATCTAGTTGCTTGCTTTCTTTGATCTTTTCTTCAATAGCAATTTGGCTGTCTCTGAGTTTTTCATCCAGATTTTCAACTTTATCTTTCAGAGACATATTCTCTTCACTGAGCTTTTTGATCATTTTCTCTAAGTCACTTGTAGAACAATCTTTCAAATATTTTCTTAGTTTCTTGATAAGAATTTGTGAGCCATCAACTTTCAGTCTAAGTTCTTCATTTTCTGTTTTAGATCTATCAAGATCTTCAAGAGCTACTTCAAGATTATTTTTCAAATGTTTTTCTTCTGCTGAGTCCATGATCTCATCAAGTGGTTAAACTTATTTGCTAAGGACCAGAGCTCTGATATCGATTGTTAGAAACACTAAGAGGGGGGGTGAATCAGTGTTTGTGTATTAATTACTTTTCAGCAACTTGAACATAAATCAAACATACATAGAATGAAGATTAACATAAGAACTCATAACACATGATATGATTATGGGCAAACCTTGATCAGAGGAAAACCCCGGTGAGAATTAGTACCCACAAATATTGTACTAAGTATAATGAACCTGTGAGAGTTCCTTTGCCCTGTTAGAAGAAGTCTTTACAATATGAGTACAATGACCTGGTTAAAGGTTTGACCCTATTAGGAGTCTTTTACAAAACCCTGTTAAAGGTATATGTCTCACTGCCCAATAAGATGAAGGCTACAACCTTCTGAAAGATGATATGCACTATATCAAAATGAACTATTGTGATGACACTATTGTCTAATCATTTTTGTGTATGCGCGAATGCTCTTACTCTCTTAAAGAGCTATATCATATACTAACTTCATTATACTATCCCTCTATATCTTTGTCTTACATCATAATCGATTCTTGTAACATTACTTTACATTACATACTTATATGTTCATATCCGAATAGGCACGACCCAAAACAAAACACTAGTCGGCCCTAAAACAAAATATACAACGCTTACGAACAAGTTAGCTCAAGCATGTTTACTACAATGATAATTACATCATTATAAACATATAACAAAAGGCACTTAGCCATTTCATTACAAAATAATTCACGCTGATTAAAATAGTAGTCAGCTTTCATGCTCTGTCTTCTGGACTGTTGGTCTACTGATCTGCTTGTAACTTTGCCGTACTGGTGTTCCGTACAATGTGTATCTAGATGTAGCATGTACACATGTCATACAAATTATATCTAAATGGCCATATGATGACTCAATCTCTCGCACATGCGTTGATGTGGTGATCACTGAGTATCTCTATCTACCCTATTTTCATACTTAGTCATTTTGTCTTTCATGATAGAAACTAAACATAACTTTGTTGCCATGATGACAACACAAAATGAGTCATGCATCCTTAGGAAGTCAACTTGCCAATAGGTTGCTTCATTAATCTCTATTATCACCTCTATCAAACTTCTTCTCATATGATCTGTCATTTCCTCTGTCATCTTTTCTTTTGTATGGACATCTTGTAACAAAGTGTCCAACCTGTTTATAATTAAAACATGCAAGTGGTAATTTAAATTTGTATCTCCCTTTTCCTCTTTGCAATCTTCTTTTCATTAGTGCTTCAATCTCATCAAGTCCTTGATCCTCATTATCACTTTCACTATCATTTCTAATAGCATGTCTATGACTTGAATTTCTTATCTTTAAAGAAGATTTGAATGCAGATTCTATAGATTGTAAGACACTATTATCAAAGTTATTCATCTCAAATGAAATCAGTCTTCGAATCAGACTATCTAGAGTAGCTGTATTTTTTTAAACTTCTCTCATTTCTTGAATAGAAGAAACTCTAATAGCATATATAGGTACTAAGGTTCTTAAGATTTTACTTACCACTGTCTCCTCTTCAAGTAAACCTCCAAATCCTCAGATAGAATTGACTACCTCTTTGATTCTACAGCTATACTGAGTGATATTTTCTCCTTCTTTCATCCTTAGGTCATTGAACCTCCCTCTTAGGCTTTCTGCCTTTGCTCTTAGTACATTAGCATCTCCTCCATGTACCAGCTTAACCTTATCCCACATTTTATTTGCATAGGTTCAAGTTTTGACATCTACAAACTCAGCATCGGAGAGTGATGATGCAAGTTCTATCATCATGCAATTATGCTCATGCTTTACTCTTAATTTCTCAAGAGTGTGAGGTCCTATAGGAAACACATATTTAGTATCAAGGTATTGAGTAATATCATTTCCAATACCTGATATGTGGAGTCTTATTCTTCTTTTCCATGATGCAAAGTTAGCTTTATTCAACTTGGGCACATATTGTCTATTCATCTTGTGATCTTTTGCTTGAGCTGTTAAACTCCCTTTATAAGAACACAAGCTCTGATACCAATTGTTAGTAATAACTGAGAGGGGGGTTGCATCATTGGCCTAAAAAATATTCCAATAATCAACCCAAAAACTAAGTACCATAATATTAAGCCTCTAGTTATCTTCAGTCCTATAAGATGAATGCCTTCAAATACAATTATCAAATTACTACTACTTGGAATGCTTTGTTAAACCTTATTCTCTATGTTTACTGAATATCAGTCTGTTAATTTACTGAAAGATAGTATATTATCTAGAGTATACTGATCAATCCAAATTAGCTATGTATAATGTAAAACAATAAAGTAATGACTCATAAACACATTGACACATGGATTTCTAACGTGGAAACCCTGTTAAGGGAAAAACCACTTGGGACTGGTAACCAAAAAATTTCACTCTTCTGAAGTGAGCTCGGTGAAGAGCCAACCCTGTTAAAGGTTAAAAACACACTGTTAGGTGTGACCTTGTTAGAGGATTTAAAATTTTTGTGTGTCACTTGATATCGGGCATCTCTATGCTACCTTCCTTGAGAAAACACTAACTTGGCCTGTCACTAGGTATCTGGCATCTCATTCTATCTTCATGATCAACCTTATTGATACTCCTTGGGATGTATCTCAATATAGATAATATCTTTAAATCCCACTCGGTTAAAAGACTTTCTGAATCAATGGTTAAATTGAAATAGTATGATCAGTTCACATATACAACTTATACTTGCAGATTTTCAGATCTATTGTAAGCTCCTAAAACTAATCTCATCAATATATCCTTTTTAATACATTTTCTCCAATTTTTTTCAACTTAGTGTCAACAAAAAACTTTAGCTCTTTCCTCAGCTTGATTGATCAGGACCGTATGAAGTTGCTCTTCATCAATTTCTCTTCAGCATCCTCTTTTTCTTTCATTCGCCCTCTCAATTCGTAATGAATTAAGTTTTCTCTTTATAGAAATGATATTGTAACCACTCTAATTTGGTCTACTCTGACCATAGACCCTATTTTCCCTAAGTATGATCATACCCTTAATTATGTCAAGACAATTCTTCAATTTATTGGCATAATTCATTAAATCAAATTTAATCTCCTAAGTGGTTTTAATCACTAAATCAAATTAATTGCCTTAGCCAATTAAATCAATTAAATCAAAACA
>MU227884.1:2445598-2462837 GCA_018584345.1 Thuja plicata
TGGATCACCAAAGATTCAATCTCCACCTCTCTTCCACTTTCAATCTCAACCTCTCATTCACCTAATTCTTCTATAAATAGAATGAATTTTAAGCTCAATGGGCCCCTAATTTTAGAAGTAAACTTATCCTCTGATAAATGCATAATCTGAGGGCAATTATTGCATTCTTCATACTCCTCTTAGATAGGAATCAATAAGTCTCTTTTAGTGTTTGATCTTATGGCTTATTCTATGTTTTTCACTAATGTAATGACTTATTGAAGTGTTGTGTTGCAGCTTGCAGGAACCACAAAATACACACACATTTTTGGCACCCACCGTGGGACAGAATCTCAGATTTTACCTCAATTATTCTTCATTTTAAGATGATTTATCTTCTCTATTTGTAGGTACAGGGTCACCTTTAGTGATCAAGGCTTGTTTCAAGGAAATTGCTTTGCATCTCAGAAAGTACATCACATTCAGGATTTCAGAGCTCACATCTGGGGAATCTTGAATCGCTTCTGGTAAAGCATTGTATCTGGTTAATTCTGGATCATTTTCAGGAAATACAATCGCAATTAGGGAAAATAGGATCGCATCTGGTTTTTAAGGTTGAAACTTGAAAAATCTAACCATTAACCTTTGGATGTTTTCTGTCTCGATCATTTAAACAACCTAATATGTGTTTGCAGATTGTTGTCTATAATTTTTCTTAAAAAGGGTGGAAAAGGGATTCTTAACTTGTTTCTTTGCAAGTTTTAATAGATTAATTGGTCCTTAGTTTTTCAAAGTTTCAAATTACAACACATTTTCTAATCATTTGTTAAATCAATCAAATGAGTATGCTCTTTTCCTTCAAGGAAAATTAGAAAATCAAAAGTTGATTTAAAACTTGAGAGGAATTTGGAGTAAATGAACAAAGAAAACAAACTCATTGTTTAATTCATTTTGGCAAAGTAATTGAATGAGGAAAATCAATAAACTTTTTCAAACTAATTGAACAAGATTCACCATTTAAATTTCCCTTTGGACACGTAATTGAACAACACAAGTCACCTAAATTTTGTGGAAAAAAGAACTTCATTGTCTAAATTTGAGATTTTGTAACTGAACAAGCAAAGCATTAAATATTGTGGTAAAAGAAAAAGAAAACTTTTCTTTCAAGTACTTGTGTTTTCATTAACTTAGGAAGATTTTAAATCAAACTTAAGCTTACTTTTCAGTCTCACTAGAGGATTTTCTCTTCCTTCCAAGTGGGGGAATCAAAAACTCAATATGGGGGATTGAGTTGCAACTGAAGTCATTTGAGGGAATGAACAAGTGATTGAAGTGATTTTGGCATAAAATGACATGGACCAGGAGAGTATGCTCTTCTTCATTTGAAGAATCATAAATCTTGAAATCCTAAGCTCGCCAATCCTTTCTATGCTTATTAAACATTAGAGGGCCTTCCAGTTGAGGAAAAAATATCCTAGGAATGACCCAAGTGAGGATAGGTTTACGCCAACCCTTCCAACTCACTATAAATAATTGCTTCCTTGTAGGCTAAAACCTCAGAAGATGGAGCCAGTTTTGTTCTTGGAATTTCAACATCATTCCTTGAACATGCTTGGGTATGTGTAGAGTGGAGCCACTTGAATCTTGCTTGCGAGACTACACATATTTGAGTACTCATAGGGCTATATGCCTCAATTTTTCCTTGTGCAATTCTATGGGAGACGGTTTTGAACAGATTGCCCCATCATAAACAATAATTTTGTAGTCAAAACTACCTGATTCATCCCCAAAAGGGTGATAATGTTTGTGCAAGGAAATAATTAATTGCCCCAAGATGCTCGTCATTTTGTGCCCTCACTTATGTTTAGAGTCTGCTAATATGGTATCATAATTTGAGCCATTGCATGCTTGGTGATAGCCATATTCTGATTAGCATTTGAGTGTGTACTTGAGTCTATGAGAAAAGGTTTTCATCCTATGCTTAGACACTAGGGATTAAGGATGTGTTTGTTCACCTCTAACAATGCAAAAATGCTTGATATGTTTGAAAGCTCATTAAAAATATAAATCATTCAAACAAGAAACAAAATTCAATCCTTAGACTACATACTATTTTTTTCACTCATTGGAAGTCTCAAAAATAACCTACTGTCAGACAAATTTGCACAAAATTCAAGACAAATCAGACAAAAAATTGACTGAACATCAGTGAGTCACCTTTAGTCTGTCTTGGATCGCATCTAGTTGTGCAAAGTCACATTCAGTTTACTAGCTCACATTTGGTAATTCTTGTATCACTTCTAGGGAGAAATGTCACATACATGATATCTAGGCCCACATTTGGTTTAACATAAACTCACATCTAGTATTTTCTACCTTGCCTACAGAGTGTCGCATCCAAAATTGTGAGCAGTTGCACATTTGTTTCTCAGAGAAAATTAGTTTATTTGGGTACCCTTTTGGCTCCTTACTCTGACCCTGTTGCTTTTTCTGGTCTCTCTATGGCTATTTCAAAAACATTTCAAGTCTACCTTGCATGTCATTATGGTCTCTTACAATTTTTCTCAAAATGTGTGGTCTATTTACTCTAAAAAAACCTTTATTCCCAGCTCATTATCAGGGCATTCTAACCCTTTGACGCTGGAGTCATTTACTTCCATCAAAAAACAAACAAACCTTACAATTTGGACACACTTACTTGGACGATTTGAGACCTCACTTGACACTATTGGGAAACTTTGTACATAGTTGAGATATAACTTCATGGTTAACACAAGATGTAACAAGTATCTTATGGACAAATCAAAAGTACCTCCTAGATTGCTACAATTTAAAAAATGAGAAACATCTTGCAATCCTCTATTTGACATAGAATCACCCACACCCGCAATGGAAGCTCCTAGGAATGAATGGGATATAGACTTTGAGGAATACAACAATGACAATAACAGAAGATAAGAAGATACTAGTACTGAGGAAGAAATTCACATCACTCACCCTTTGTTTGACTCAGAAAGTGATGGAGATATACTCGAAGAAGAGTACAATAGACTCAAACAAAGTAGGAAATCCTAAAGAACATTGGAAAAGATAATTGGTGAAGACAAAGAGAAATACTTTCTACATCTAGCATCCATTAGACTAAAATTACCTAAAGATTATGATGCTGAAAGACTAAAGGAAAAAGAGATACCAACCCCTATCTCTATTCTCACCAAACAGTTAACCTTGATGCAAGATGAACTTGCAACACTCAAACAAGAGAAGGTTAAACCAAAAAAAAATACTCTTTGGACTCCATTTTTCCATTTCCATTTGACAAGAGTATTAACATGATTCCATTTCCTCCCAACATGGCAAGGCCTAAATACGACAAGTATAAGGGAGAGACTGATCCACATGACCATGTGAGAGAGTTTTGTGCCCTAAGAATAGAATACATGTACGAACCAACACACCTAATAAGGTTATTTCTGGGAAGTCTAGGCAAAAATGCTATGGAGTGGTTCTCCAAACTCACACCTAAGGTGAAATATTTTGAGGAGTTGATACAATATTTTGTCCAACATTGCTCCTACAATATACTACACAATGTAGCCATGATGGACTTGTGTAACACAAAACAAAGACCCAGTGAATCCTTTACACACTTTTTACAAAGGTGGAGGAAAATCTTTGTGAGGTATTCAAGAGCTATTCCTAAATTAGAAAAGATGGAAATCTTCATAAACAAATTGATACCTAAATTAAACTATGCTTTGCAAATGCAAGACTCACCTAGCTTTGATAGGATGATCAATAATTCCATCTGTATTGAAGAGGTCATGGTTAAGAAAGGAGAAATCACCCTTAAAAGTGATAACAAATCTACCAACTACAGCAACAAGCCTAAGTGGCGGAAACAAACCAAGAATGTTGTTAACGATGGAGTGGTAGATGCATCTAATGCTAATCCTAAACCAGAAGTATTTAATCTAACAAATAGCATGCAAGCAAATAAAGAAGCCAAGGTAACAACCACAATACCTAAAGAAAACAATGACACCAACAAGAGAAGACCATGGAATTCTAAACCTTAACGAACATTCACTCCTTTGGGTGAACCTCTTGAGACCATTTTGAAGACACTCTTAGAAAAAAAATTCTTACAATCCCCAATTCAAAACCATGGGAACCAGAAGTCAAACCGAAATGGTGGGATGATAACTCCTATTGTGTGTTTCACAAGAATAAGGGACATATGACCAATAACTGTGTGAAGCTTAAACATGTTATACAAGACCTTATTGAAGGAGGCAAAATCAAATTGAAGGAACACACCACTAATGAAGACCATACGACATTCAACAAACCATTCCCTAATTATGAGAAAGGGGAAGAATCTAAAGGAAAAGGAAATGAAGTGAAGTACACCTACTCCAATAATGATAATATGATCAACATGTTGGACATTAAATATGAATCAATTAATGTGATCACTATCAAAGGTGTTAAAGACACATCTTCAAAATCAAATGTAGTGACTCGAAGTCAAGCACAAGTCACAATCAAAGGACCTAGTTACTCATCAAAACCAGAAACATCTTCCAAGGTACCTATTGTCACTATTCCCAAACTATCAGCAACAAGACAAATAGTTACCAGTCCAACAACAAACTATAACTTGGTGGATCAATTGCAACGAACCTCTGCTCAAATTTCTATCTTTGAGTTACTTAAAATCTCCTCACTGCATAGGGAAATTATTGAACAAGCCCTACATTTTGCAAATGTGCCAAAAGACATTGATGTAGACAAGCTCCAAGAAGTGGTAAATCATATCTCAGCACCACACTATCTCTCTTTTTCAGAAGAAGATGACAAATCATTGACATGTCAGCATAACCAACTCTACACATTGAAGTCCTAATTCACAAATCCCATGTCAGATGTGTATTGATAGATGGAGGCACAGGGTTGAACATTTGTACTCTCAATCTAATCTAGAAGTTGGGTCTCTCAGAACAAACCATTGATTCAATAAGTAAGATCACTATCAAATCTTACGATGAAGAAGAAAGATCCTCTAAAGGTCTCATTGTTCTACCAATCAAAATAGGACCAGTTGAAATAAATGTGATATATCAAGTTATAGATCTATCCTTGGCTTACAACATACTATTAGGGAGACCTTGGGTCCATGAAATGCAAGCAGTACCATCTACTTACCACCTTTGTATCAAATTCCCATATAATGGAGTGGAAGTAACAATTCCTTCAGATGCCAGTTATACTTGCAACAATGTTAAAGCAGATAGTGTGATCCCTCGTAATAAGGAAGTTCCAAAAGAAATTATACCTAAAACTACTAAAGACATGGTTATGAGAAGCTTTTGAAAGACCTTAAAACTTGAAAAAACTAGTATGGGAGAATACAAACTAGACGTGACCCCATCATTGGCAGAACTTCCAGTATCTTCAAGATCTTATAGGAAACCTTCCTCATCTTTCACACCCACTACATCTAAAGAATCATAAATTCACAAATAAACTTGTGTGGTTAAAGTGTCTACCTCTCAAGAGGATGAAAAAGAAGAAAAAGCAGTCTTGGCTTGGCTTTACAAAGGAGAACCAAAATAAAATGAGGTAAAACATGTGGATATATCCCCATAAAATTATGGTAAAGGATATGACCTTCTCAAACAAATGGGATATAAAGGAAAAGGGCCTTTAGGAGACAAAGAAAAGGGACTTGTTGAACCTATACACATGGAATTTAGAAATACCAAAGATAAAATAAGACTAGGTTTCAATAATAAATCTAGAAACCTCACTTCAAGAGATGGTCCAATCTTTGATGAAGGAAGTGATGAAGAAGAAGAAACAGGACTAGAACAATGGACCTATGAGAGATTATTGCATATTGGTACAAAGTATCCCGAATATCAAGGAGAAAGATATATACCTAGCTTTGAGACACCACAAGACACTCATGTTCCTTTATTGACACAAGCTACTATTCAAGAAGTAGAGGAAACAATAGAAGACACTCCAAAAGTGTCATTTATAGAAACAACTAATGAAGCAACACCCCAACAATAAGATTTACATCCTAACTAGGGGCAGTTGGTCACAATTTCACACATCCTAGATTTACCACACTTTGATCTACAAGTGGCTAATAGAGTACACCAGGTCACTATTGTTGAGTTTCTAAATGGATCAGATGATGAAATAACATACTCACATGATTATGAATGGGATGTCCTATCTGATGCTACCATGGATATTTAAGTAGATGTGCTTCATAAGTTGGCACCGATATTTCAAAGAGGAGAAAGTTCTCACACTTCCCCTGATGTTACTGTTGTTCCAGAATCAGACGAGATACCATTACCAAGAATTCTTCATGAAGAAAATGGTGTTTTACTAGGTCTAGAGGACATTATGAGACTACAAGCAATGAGTTCCATTTTTCTGAGAGAAGAACAAGAAAGATCAACTGATGATTCTCTAGATTTAGGTCCACATATTACTAACAATGACCCGATTCATTATGATTTAACTCTTGATGATCTAAATGCTATAGAAGTTGACCTAACAGAACATGTCTTGTTAGTTAATAGTCTTGACATGGATGTGATGTTGTCCTTACCAAACTCCAATTCATTATCCTTGATAAACCCTGACTTAATTGATTGGACAAATTTAGATCCTAATCCTATCATGAACTTCCCTAATGACTACACTTTGGCTTGCTACCTAAATGCTTGTGAACCTTATCCTTCTTCCACCAATGCAACGAGCGTAAACATGTCAGAGGAGGATATCAAGTTTCTCAGTCACAAATTAAAAAATAAAAAGAAGAAAAGAACTGATGGTGAGAACCATGTTGTGGCAGTGTTAGATTCTAAAATAGTGAAAATAAAAGACATATCTGATCGTGAAAACCTCCTAGAGGTGCCAAAAGATGGGATTATTTATATCCTCCCTGAGCACTTTCAAGCAAGATCTTTAGTTTTGATAGAGCCAACACAACCGGTTAACTTGGGCACAATTGAAGTTCCTCATATTGTTCACCTAGCACAATCCTTCTCAGAAGAGGAGAAGATACAATTCATTGAGTTCCTGAAAGAGAAAAAGATCAAATTTGCATGGTCTTACATAGATATGCCTAGACTACATCCCGAATTAATAATGAACCATTTATCTATAGCTCCTGGGATCAAACCAGTGAAATAGAAACTAAGAAAGATGCATCCTCATGTTGCACTACTAGTAAAAGTAGACCTAGAAAAATTATTGAAATATGGATTCATAAGAGTCATCACCTACGCAAGATGGATTTCTAATGTGGTACCAGTATCTAAAACAAATAAATCTATTAGGATCTGTACTGACTTTAGAGACTTAAACAAAGAATTTCCTAAAGATGACTTTCCACTGCCAAACATTGACATGATCATAGATCTAAAAATATGCTATCAAATGAACTCATTAATGGATGGTTTCTCAGGCTATAACCAAATTAAAATTTCTCCTAAAGACCAAGATAAGACCACATTTACATGTGCATGGGGAACTTTTTGACAGAATATTATGTCATTTGGATTAAAGAATGTAGGTGCTACGTACCAAAGAGCTATGACTACCATATTACATGGTATGATACAAAAAAAATGGAGGATTACGTGGAAGATACCTTAGCTAAGTCAAAAGAAAGTAATACTCATATTGAAAACTTGCCAAAGATATTAGATCGCATGGATAAATTTCAACTCAGGCTTAATCCAAAAAAATTTGCCTTTGGAGTTCAATCAGGAAATTTGCTAGGGTTTATTGTATCAGCAAAACAAATTGAGGTGGACCCTAAAAAAGTTAAAGCTATACTAGAAATGGCTCCACCACACAACATTATTCAAATGAGGACATTAGAAGGAAGACTCCAGTCAATCAAGAGATTTATGTCACAACTTGCAGACAGAGCACAACCTTTTACTAAATTGCTACATAAAGATGTCATCTTTAAATGGGATGAACATTGTGAAAATAACTTCAAACAATTAAAATAGTACTTGGCTACTCCTCCTATTCTCATGGAACCCATTCATGGAAAGCCATTACTCATATACATTTTAGCTATAGCTACATCACTAGGAGTATTGCTGGCACAAGAAGATGACACTAAAAAGGAAAGAGAAATCTACTATATCAGCAGAACACTAGTATCTTATGAAATCAATTAAAGCATAATTGAAAATTCTTGCTTAGCAGTTGTCTTTGCAACACATAAATTGAGACATTATATGCTATCACATACAATAAAGCTCATTGCAAAGATAGATCCTTTGAAATATCTCTTAAGTAAGACAACATTAACAGGAAGACTAGCAAAGTGGGTCTTGATTTTGAGCGATTTTGATATTGAGTACGTGGATAGAAGGGCTATTAAAGGACAATTCCCCACAGATTAATTAGGTGACTTGCCACTGCAAGATAATGCACCTCTGATAATTGAATTTCTTGATGAAACAATAATGCATCTAACTGAACATCCGTGGAAGATGTACTTTGATGGTTCTTTCACGCAACAAGGTTCTTGAGGAGTTCTCTTCATTAATCCTCAAGGCTACAAGATTCATAAAGCATACAAATTAATGTTTCCATGCACCAATAACATTTCTGAATATGAATCATTAGTGAATGGTCTTAAATTCGCTATGGAATGGAAGATCATAGAGTTACATGTGTATGGTGACTCTCAAATTATTATTAATCAAGTGAATGGAGACTATCAGACCAAATATGAAAAGATGATGCCTTATAAACAACTGGTTAATGACCTGAAGAAGTACTTTGTCTTTGTCACATTCTAGCAAATACTAAGAACAGAGAATAAAGTTGCAGATGACATGGCTACACTAGCATCCATGTTACAATTAGGAGAACATCAGTTCTACTAGGACTTCTTGGTGGAAGAACTATCCTACCCAGCTTTTGATACCCCTAAGTACCAAATAATTTGTTCTTTGAATGCCCAAGACCAATCCCGGTACACCAAACTCATTTCCTATCTAACTAACAAAACTGCACCCGATGGTTTATCAAGGAATGAAAAATGAGCCTTAATTAGGATAGCATTGTGTTATGTCCTCATTACTAATAAATTATATAGATGAGGTCTTTATGGTACAATTCTTAGGTTTTTAGAACAAGAAGAGTCAGATCGCACATTAAAAGAAGTCGACGAAGGGGTATGTGGATCACACACAAATGGATTTTCACTAGCTGAGAAACTGCTAAGAGTAGGCTATTACTGGCCCACGATGGAAAAAGATGTTGTTCTATTTTCAAAGACATGTCATAAATTCCAAATACATGGAAATATCATCCATGCTCCTGCTAGAGAACTCATACCATTCATAACGCATTGGCCATTTCAGCAATGGGCCTTTGATTTAGTTGGACAAATATATCCTAATTCTTCAAGTGGACACAAATACATCATTATAGTCACTGAGTATTCCACTAAGTGGGTTGAAGTCGCGGCACTGATCAAAGCCACTGGAAAACAAGTGGCTATGTTTATCTTTAACTACATTATTTGTAGATATGGGATACCCTCTTCAATTGTAACAGACAATGGGGGCCAATTTAAAAACCAAGACATTGAAGACCTTTGTACATAGTTTCACATTACTCAGCACTGTTCCTCAATCTATTATCCTCAAGGTAATGGAAAAGCTGAGGCATCTAACAAGAACATTCTTAAAATCCTACAAAAAACTGTGAGTAAGTTTGGTAGAGACTGGCATTTACAATTAAATTTGGCACTTTGGGCCTACAGAACAAGCATTAGAAAACCAACTGGAGCCATGCCATTTTCCCTATTCTATGGCACTAAGGAAATATTACCTATTGAGGTTGAAATCCCATCTTTGCAGGTATCTTTACAAGGTCTTGTTATTGATGAACAATACCGCATTGATAGGGTAAATTCTTTAGACTTACTTGATGAGCGCAGGAAACAAGCGTTCGATCATCTAAAAGTGTACCAAAAATGCATGTCAAAAGTGTACAAAAAAAAGTTCAAACCATGACACTTTCAAGTGGGGCATCTTGTTCTGAAAGAGAATCCTAAGAACCAGCCTAACAAAGAACATAAAGGAAAGTTTGAACCAAACTGGCTGGGACCTTATGTCATTACTGCAACTTTCAGGACTAGAGCTTATCAACTAGCTACATCTAAGGGAGATTTTCTTCTTGATCCCATTAATACTCTACATTTGAAGTATTTCTACACTTGATGTCTGGCTAGAAGAGCCTCTGTAGTGAAAATATCAGAAAATCACAAAAAAATCACAAAATTGATCTTGAAAAAATCCAAAAATAGTGAAAAAAGTCCTAAAAAAGGGTATCCTTGGTGAAAGCCTGGCAAATAGGTGCCTTGATACTACAAAAAAAAAATTAAAAAAGCAAAAATAACAAAAAAATTTGAAAATGGAAAAATGGTATCCTTGATGAAAAACTACAAACAAGCGTCTTGGTAGAAAAAATGAAAAGCTTTGTCGAGTGGTGAAAACCTGGCAAACAGGCGTCACTCAAACTTTGTGCTCTATCTATCAATGCACTGATGACTCTAAACCTTCATACTTGCACCTGTGTTATTTAGTGACTCTGATTCCTTACAAATTTCATATCCTTGCTTTGGATTTGTCTGCATTTGCATCTTAGGAATATCATTCTGCACTAGGGGCATCTTTGCTAGCATGGTCAGTTCACATCTGCTAGGTTGTCCTAAACGTCTTGTCTAGGATGGTTTGCCTCTCAAAATAGTATTTCTCAATAATTTAACTTAAACATCACTATCATAAACATGGGTGTTTCTTCAACACCACCTACCTATAACAAACATCAAACTAGTGTTTCTCAACACTTTAATCCAGAACTTAAACAAACTAGTGTTTTTCAAAACTTTAATAAAAAATGAACTAGTGTTTCTCAAAACTTTAATCAACTAGTGTTTCTAAACACTAAATTGGATAGAAATTGCTAACAAAGTTAATCTTGCATATACTGAGACATAAAAATATATTTCTTAATTCCAACTCCTGATTGATGAATCTTTATTGCGCTTGACAAATGAATCGACAGTATTTCTCAATACTTCTTAAACACATAGTTTGATCTTGGCTTAATTATGATTCTTTTATGTTCCCATGATGTTTCATACTAGGGGCATCTAAGCGGTTATAAATTTTCTTTGATTGATTCTCAATTGGTTATTGTTATGTCTTCCGAGTAACTCCATGATGTCTATTCAAAGACAAAGAGTCACAAGGACAGGGGGCATAACATTTTCTTGGTTTTCTGCGTATGGTGATTGTTCCAAATGATCCTATTAATTTCACCTAACTTAGATGTTTATGGTAAGATCTGCCAACATGAGTGGATAGCCACATATATCTTGATCCTTGGTATGTCTAAACTATGGTGAAGTTGAAACAATTTCCTTGTCTATTTTCTAAATCAGATTCTTACTTCGGTGTACATTACATGATGTACCCAAGGATATAAATTTTCAAGGTCATTACTCTATATGCTAAATTTGGCCTTGATATTCAACCATACACTTCAACATAGGCCTTGTTCATTAGCCACATACATAAGTGAATATGAGTTATTCATCCTACATGCCTATATGATTTGACCTGTTTCCTTCTATCTAGATGGGGTTTCAAATAGCTCTCAAAACGAGAGTCTCACAACCATAGACCAATCTAAGAATGAAGGAATTTTCTCTATGAATATAATGCAATGCAAGATTAATCTAAAAAAATGAAAGATGCAAGATTAATCTAAATTAAATTAAACTAAGACATGATTGCAATGCAATTAATCTAAGAAATTGACATTAATCTATTGTAAATGAGAGTTTTTAACTAGAAATGAGATGATAAATGTAGCAGCAATTCGTTATTCTAACAATGCATAAAATGACTGGGGGGATTGAATGAGAAATGGGAGCTCTTTTATAGATTGAGAGCTTGGTCAGAATAGAAATTTTCCTTTTTGAAATAAAACAGATAGAAAATCCAGTTCAAATTAGCAAGCTTTCTTTAAAATAAAACAATAAATTGTTTTCCCTTTGCTTTAACTATTTTCTTTCTTTGATTTTAATTGTTTTCTTTCTCTTTAAAGCACATTTAATTCAAAACTTCTATTTCTGAACTGAAGAGAAGTTTTTGAGAGAATATTCAATTAAATAAATAGAATATGACCTCATAAATGTGTTTTTCTCAATTATTTGAATAATTAAATTCAATTTTTGAAATGAGGATATTTATTTAATAATTAAATATTATTTAATTCTTTTTTATGCGTTTTAGCTAAAAGGGGTGAATTTAATTTAATTAAAGTGCAAGGACTTTATAATTAAATTAATTCAATCATAGGGTTTGTTAGCTAATTGATTGATATTTAGGAATTAAATATAATGTATGATCAATGCAGATTTATGATTTTCTACATTTGACACTCAGGTCGAGTAGAGTCAGTCAAAACTCAAAATTGCCTAGTAAAATAGGACTTTGATTATTCAAAAGAATGACAAATGCAACAAAATTGGTTAGGGTTGCAAGATGCCAATTTTGGGGTGTTACATTTTGCCCCTCTTTGAATTGATGTGCGAGCAGCGCATTGAGTCAAAGAATAGTCTAAAGCACAGAAGAATAGATTTCGAGAATTGATGATGCAAAGGTCGATTGATGAAGATTTCAGAGCCATCTCTAGGATAGAGCTTGACTCTCTAAAGTCTAGGTTAGGTTTCCAAGATGTCGGTCAAGTAGAGTTTTTGAGGGTCATCTCTAGAATGAAGCTTGATCCTTAGGGATCCGGGTTAGATTACCCTGATACCTAACAGATTAATATTTTGAGAATCATCTCCAGAATGAAGCTTGATCCTTCAGGATCTAAGTTAGATTTATCAGATACCTAATAGGTTGATATCTTTCAAAAGACTATCCCCAGAATGAGGCTCAACCTTTAGGAGTCAGGGTTAGATTGCCCCGATACCAGTCCAAAAAAAGATAGTCAATAGAGATTTTAGGACTATCTCCAGAATGAAGCTTAGTCCCCAAATATCTAGGTTAGATTTCCCAGACACTGGTTAGATTGATATCTTTGAAAGACTGTCCCCAGAATGAGGCTCAACCTTCAGGAGTTGGGGTCAGATTGCCCTGATACCTATCCATAAAAAGATAGTCAATAGAGATCTTTAGGACTATCTCTAGAATGAAGCTTAGTCCCCCAATATCTAGGTTAGATTTCCCAGACACTGGTTAGATCAAGTTTCAGAATCATCTCTAGAATAGAGCTTGATTTTCAGGAGTCAAGGTTAGATTGCCCCAATTCCCAATAGACAAGTTTTCAAGAACCATCTCCAGAACGAAGATTGATCCTCAAGAATCTAAGTTAGATTGTTCAGATACTTAATAGATTGAGATTTTGAGAATCATCTCCAGAATGAAGCTTGATCCTCAAGAATCTGAGTTAGATTGCTCAGATAATTAATAGATTGAGATTTTGAGAATCATCTCCAGAATGGAGCTTGATCCTGAGGGATCCAAGTAAGAATGCCCCAATACCTAATAGATGACAAGATGTAAGGAACAAAGATTCCCTTATTGATTGTGGAGTATCCAGTTCTGACTATGAAGTATGAAAAAATGAACATGCCCTAAGTGATGAGATCCCCCTAGCAATGAGGACTTTTGAAGTTAGATTGGATTGATAAAAATAGATTTGAAGTGATTTAATGATGTAATCATCCTGCCCCCTTGGGAGAAAAATAGAAAGATGACACGTCATAATGATGATTGAGAGTAAGAAATCATAGATAGATGTTGAATTAGAGATCAAGAAGAACTCAGAGCAGATTACGGAACAATCTAAAAGATTTAGAATCAATTTCGACAGATGTCGAGGTTCAGTTGACTAGGTTTGACTAGAGTTGACTAGAGTTGACTTTTTGAGGAAAAAAGTCAAATATTTGAGGAAATGTTGATTAGATATGATTCTGATAAGAAAGCGACATCAGAAAGTTGACTGCACAAGCGTCTGATTGTGTCACTCCCAAAAAATTTAAAATGCGATTTTGAGCTATATAGAAGTGTCAGATTTCAATTTCGATCATGAAAAATGGATTCAGAGCAGTCGAATTAGGTAGTGGTGAAATTTTCATACAAATTGGAGCACTTTTGAAAATTAGGTCAAAACCTATATGTGAGTCCAAAAGGTCATTGTCAAATCATTTGCATCCGTTGACTTTTGAGAAAAGAGCTCTGAGCGAGAATGGTGGTCACCGTGAGTACACATCATTTCGAGTGATCTAGACGGCATAGTCGGCCAGCAATGTATGGGCCCCCATTAAGTGGTTGATTAACATCTGTGTCATTTTAAATTTTATTTCTTTCTCTCAAATTTTTCATTATTTTTACATTTTTAGATAGTGGGTCACGGGATCTCGCGTGAAGAACTAGTTTCTTTGCGCGGCTTGTGAAGAAAGTTCACGCGAGAAACTGCCAAAAGGATAATTCTCACATTGGTCGGTGGGTATCCTCATGCGGGAGGGTACCTACATCTCATGTGGGAAACCCTTTGATAGGGGGGTTTCTCACACAGGTAGGTATGAAACTTCACGCAGGGAAGAAACTTTGCGCGAGTAACGAAACTTCTTTGTGCAAAATGCTACTTTTTCACATGGAGAAAACTTAATAGGTTGAATGCAAAATGATTCTGCATCACATCCAATAGCATTTTTGTCAGCATTGTTTCCTCCCTTAGGACATTTTTAATGCTTTATTTCTCAGTTATGCATTGATTATCTTGAATCATGAGTCGATTACTGATCATGCATTGTTGTTTGTATGTCTTGCAGGTCGAGTTCCCAGACATTACATTTAGGTCAAATCATCTAGCTATCAGTGGATTGGTGGGACAGTTGGATGATGCAGAGATTTCTCATATTGATGGTTTGTGCCTATCACATCTCTGTGAGATACCCAACATTTGGGTTAATCACGGGTTACTAGGAGAATTAGTAGAGCGTTTTCATTCAGAAACAAACACCTTTCACCTTCCTCAAGGCAAGATGATAGTGATGCCAGAGGATATCTATAGGATACCCTTCCATGGTCCTAGAGTGGAGTATGAGGTACAACCTCAGCCAAGTACACTAGCATTGGGAGAGATCTTATAGGATGATCTTGTCATGGGTAGAGCCATCCCATGGGAGGAGTTGACCAAAGAGTATGGGCTTGGACATTGATTGGTCATGGTTTTGGCAGCATTCCTTGGATGTTATCTGATGTTGGATCGCGCTTAGCATAGTTTTGAGTGTGGTTGGGGCCGGATGTTGTAGAGGATGCTGGAGGATCTAGTCAGATATGGATGGGGGAAGTGTATGTTATCCCACATGTATTATGAGATGCACGAGATTTCCTATAGAGAGGCAAAGAGTATGGCGGTAGGAGTATTCATTCTACAGGTGTGGCCATGGGCGCACCTGCCAGTTACCCAACCCATGTGTGAGGACATGAGATAGCCCTTGGAGCCATATATATATGGTTATAGAGGTTTGATTACCCAGTGATGGGGAGGTCACCTAACTCTCTGAAATTCCTACTCTCTTCTAGGAATCTCACCTAGAATCCTATTCAATTCAGGACTCTCTCTAGACTCACACTTGAGTCTCTTTAGGGCTAATCTCAGACCCTAACCAGAAGGACTTATCTTCCCTCTCTCCTAGGTTCCCTACCCACCAAAATTTTTTACTCCTTACTGTCTCTCACTCTTCATGACTGAATTCCCTACAGTCCTGCACCTTCTTACTTATCTATCTCATCTACAAGTTCTCTAGTCGGACCATAGGCTCGCCTAGGACTTGTCTGCAAACTCGACTAGCTTCTCAACTAACATAAATACAGAAACAAACATAATATACAAGGTGGATGCTTCTTGGCTGTCACAATCCATTGGAACAGATTATCAGAGTCAAGAAGCACCCATGTTATCTAACCAAAACAAAACAACCCTTTACAAAAGTCTACTCAGAACAAGAACACACAAATACAAACAAAACTTCTCTTTATTGATAACACAGAATATTACAACTTTCTACTAGTCTACAGAAACTCTCTGTTACTAACTGTCATGAATAACTCCACTCAACAACAACCGAACTGAACCCTTTTTACAGATTCGTCTTCTCTATTTTATCTCTGTTTTCTCCTCGATTCTATAACCCTGGTGGTTACCTGTCAATCCCAGCCTTCCAGCTATTCTCTGTTCTTCATGATCTCTGCAAACTGTCATCTCTTCTCTGCATGGTCGACATTCTGGACAGTCTCTTTTCCTTCGTGTCATTCTCCTTTCTGATTTGGCGGTTATGACCTTTTCAACGCTTTCTCCTATCGACACGTCAGCGCACTTTATCATTCAACTGGTTCTGCTCTTCATCGCATAGTCGCGAATGAAAATCCTTCTTTATGTCTTAGTCTGTGACTGAGCGATTACTTGCTCATCACGCTCTCACTATGTCTTTCTCCATTTTGACTTTTACCTCGCGACTGAGCGATGACTCCTTATCACGCACCCGCAATGCATTGTCCCGAGCTACTATTTCTATCGCGACCGAGCGATGATCTCAAAGCGCACACCCGCACTGCTTCTCCATGAGCTGCTCCTTGCTCTGCGAGTCTGCGATGCACATTAGTCACGCACTCGCTGCACTTCTACACAAGCTGGCTATGTCCCTGCGACTGAGCGATGAGCTCAAGTCGTGCACTTGCCGCGCTATAACCCGAGCTGCCATTTCCTTCGCGACTGATCGATGAGCTCATCCGAGCTAATATTTTCTTCGCGACTGAGCGATTAGCTCATGTCACATACTCGTCATGCTTTTCACTTAACCATCAAGTCACCTGTGACCTTGTGATGCACAAGGTGTCGCTCACTCGCACACCAGGACTGAACTGTTTGTCTTCGTGACTGAGCGATTGATCACCCATCGCGTTGTCGCACTGTGTTTTCTTTGACTGTGAATTGACTCACGACTGGGCGATGAGCTACTTGTCACATTATTGTGCACTGTTCTTTCTACTAGCCGTCTGTGACTGAGCGACTAGTTCCTCATCGCGCACTCGCTCACTAATAAGTGAACTATTTTCCTAGCTCACGAGTGTGCGATGCATTACCTTTCTGCTCGCTGCTGGCTCCGCGA
>MU227884.1:2468022-2489172 GCA_018584345.1 Thuja plicata
ACAAAACAACCCTTTACAAAAGTCTACTCAGAACAAGAACACACAAATACAGACAAAACTTCTCTTTATTGATAACACAGAATATTACAACTTTCTGCTAGTCTATAGAAACTCTCTGTTACTAACTGTCACGAACAACTCCACTCAACAACAACTGAACTGAACCCTTTTTACAGATTCTTCTTCTCTATTTTATCTCTATTTTCTCCTCGATTCTGTAACCCTGGTGGTTACCTGTCGATCCGCGCCTTCCAGCTGTTCTCTGTTCTTCATGATCTCTGCAAACTGTCATCTCTTCTCTGCATGGTCGACATTCTAGATAGTCTCTTTTCCTTCATGTCATTCTCCTTTTTGATTTGGCAGTTATGACCTTTTCAACGCTTTCTCCTATCGACACGTCAGCGCACTTTATCATTCAACTGGTTCTGCTCTTCATCGCATAGTCGTGAATGAAAATCCTTCTTTATGTCTTAGTCTGCGACTGAGCGATTACTTGCTCGTCGCGCTCTTGCTATTTCTTTCTCCATTTTGACTTTTACCTCACGACTGAGCGATGACTCCTTATCACGCACCCGCAATGCATTGTCCTGAGCTACTATTTCTATCGCGACCGAGCGATGATCTCAAAGCGCACACCCGCACTGCTTCTCCATGAGCTGCTCCTTGCTCTACGAGTCTGTGACGCACATTAGTCGCGCACTTGCTGCACTTCTACAGGAGCTGGCTATGTCCCTGTGACTGAGCGATGAGCTAAAGTCGCGCACTCGCCGCGCTATAACCCGAGCTGCCATTTCCTTCGCGACTGAGCGATGAGCTCATCTGAGATAATCTTTTCTTCGCGACTGAGCTATTAGCTCATGTCGCGTACTCGTCATGCTTTTCACTAACCATCAAGTCACCTATGACCTTGCGATGCACAAGGTGTCGCTCACTCGCACACCAGGACTGAACTGTTTGTCTTCGTGACTGAGTGATTGATCACCCATCGCGTTGTCGCACTGTGTTTTCTCTGACTGCGAATTGACTTGCGACTGGGCGATGAGATGCTTTTCGCGTTGTCGCGCACTATTCTTTCTACTAGCCATCTGTGACTGAGCGACTAGTTCCTCATCGTGCACTCACTCACTAATAAGTGAACTATTTTCCTAGCTCGCGAGTGTGCGATGCATTACCTTTCTTCTCGCTGCTGGCTCCGCGACTGAGCGACAATGCAAAACATGACTTGCTCGTTGGTAGACTTGTATCAAAACTTGTTCAAAATTACTGGGGCTAGGGTTTTGAGCTAAACCCTAGGGTGCTCTGCACCACCCAGCCCGTGATGGGTAAGATAGAGCAGTGGCGAGCTCAGCTCGATGATCTGGCTGTTGTGACATCACGACCATGGAGATTGACAGAGGATTGGGATGATGCCAACGATCAGCTGGGGTACATGCTTATTTCACGACCTCTCTTTGGTCGAGCCATATCTGTTATTGAGTGGTTTCCTTTGACACATGTCTGGCGGAAGTTTGGTCAGGCACAGGTGATTTCACAGGAGTATTGTTCCTATACTTATTTTGTTGATGAGCTTAGGAAGGGATGGTTGGCCAAGTTGGATATTGGTCGATGCATGATTGACATACGAGCCCTAGCATGGGCTTGATGAGATTATCTGAGCACAATTGTGGATGACGGAATGACCCCAGAGTTTAGGGAGCATTTTGTGACTCATCCCTTCCCATGATTTACAGATCTAGTTGGTATGGCAGTGTGAGCATAGGTAGTGCACCCACAGGTGCCACAGAAGCAGGCACTAGTGCCTCCACCATAGCAGGTACCATGGCCATGTACTATACAGGTGGACATACCCGCATGATAGATGCGGATTGAACCCAGTGCGAGCAGCAACGGGAGGCCGAGCAGGAGGAGGAAAGTTGCACAGCTCAATAATGTACAGGAGAAGACAGAGCAGCAGGAGGGATAGCAGGAGGATCTGATGCAGGAGGATCATCCTACATAGGAGCCGGTACATGGTTCAGTACCTATGGATGCACTATCACAGGCATAGGATGGCCTTTGGAGATCTAGAGAGAGTGTGTGATAGCTTGTGAGGCAGGTTGGTGACTTGCAGGTATAGGTTGCGGTGCAGGATGTGCAGCTTTTGAATAGAGACCGAGAGGTATAGGAGCTCCAAAGGAAGTTGTGGATGACATAGGAGAAGCTTTAGGTGGAGGGAGGACACCATGATACCTGAGCGACCTATTATTATGCAGCTTATGCGGGGGTAGTTTCAGATGAGGCGTTGCAGGTGTCGATATTTTCCTTGTATGCTAGAGGCTCAAAGGGTGCACAGGCACCACTGCCACCAGATATACCCCCTCCTCCACCTCCTCCAAGTGACAAGGGAGAGGGCCAAAGTTAGGCTTGATATAGTGATAGATGAGATCATAAGATGTATCTAATGCGTTGGCATCCGTGTATTGTACCACCACTTTTGAGATAAACTGTGCTCGAGTAGCACCATTTTGTATTGTATCAACACATTTGAGATATATATATATATATATGAGCTCATCTTTTGGTATCATCGCATGTGTCACATTTGCATTTCATGAGATGTTTCCTATCTACTTATATGTTTAGATGAGTTAGAATGTATGCAAATGGATGAACATGTTTTGAATATATGTAAATGTATGAAATGCACATGTATGTTATGCACATATATGTAGATGTACATGTATGTAGATGCAGATTCGTATGTATGTAGATGATTTATGTGAATGCACTTGTGAATGGAAATATGTAAATGCAATGTATAAATGATAATGCAAATGTGATGTATATGGTACTAACATATCATGCAGGGTGTCCAAATGTGGGATAGATGCTAACCAAGAGAACATGTGAAGAATAGAGAGTGAGGATCAAACACTTGTGTAGTCATGATGAAACTAGGACTCTGAAGAAGAACTCCCCAATGTACAAATCCAGGAGAATGCAATGAAGTGAACATCAAATTGCTGCCACAATTCCAGTCTAGAATGAAAATGCAATCCTATGCTAGATTGAACACCTAGGACATGGTTGTGAGACCCATCATATAATCATCATCATTGAGCATTTTTGGGACATCGGAGTCTATACAATCCTTACTAGTGCCACTGCAACCATAAGGATGTGAATATGACTTTCATCAGATAAAATGTAGTAAACAAACATAAGTACCAGGGCACAAAATCCAAGATGACCTAAACATTGTTTCTAGTTGATATTACAAGACTACACCAGTATCGAGGCATGCAAAGACAAGATAACCATGAGTGCGATCATGCGTAAACAAACAAAGCAATAAAAGTCAAGGAGATAGTACTAACCTCACCATGGCATACAAATAAACAAGATCAAGGGATGTGAGGCTTTTCCACCTTAATACAGGAGCTCTTATCACATACACCCTATTTATTTGACATTGTCGGATCATCAGGACTACACCAACAAGCAATAGACAAAGAAAATATCAATGAAATCCATGAGAACAGACATCATACAAAGAAAGACTCTGTCATAGCTCAGCCAGTTTCAAAGTGTTCGAATATGTATGTGTATAGGGTGTTGAAAAACAACATTGTTCTTGTGAGTGCATTGTGTTTGAGTGTTATCGATAGATGTTTACGTTTGAGATATCCAATGTGTGTTGAAAAACACAGATGTGTCCAAAGATAGTGTTGAAAAACAATGTTTATGGTGGTGTTGAAAAACACCAGTTTGTGTCAGTGGTGACTTGTCCTACAGAAGTGACAAGATTACTGACTCTAGATGTGATCAAATTTGGGGACCCATGCCCCTAGTAGCGGTGACTAGCTAGACGTATGTTGTGAAGAAAAACTAGATTTGATTTCCCCCATAAATCAAACCAAAGATGTGATCAAATTGGGGACCCATGCCCCCATGTAATGATGACTGACTTGATGCATGTTGTGAGGAAAAACTAGATTTGATTTCCCCCAGGCGTATGGCACTGAATCAGTATCAAGTCAAGAGGGTTCACAAAGGAGCCAAAGTGTCACGAAAGTGACCAAAAGCTATGTACAAACTAAAGCAAAGAATGCCAAGATCGAGTATCGATAGCTAGAGCATTTGAGTATAACTCCAACTGTAACGAATGTGAGAAATCTCAATAGTATAGAAACAATAGGCAGACGCATTGAGGACCATTGGTGACAGACGCGAGAGAGATTCTTGAGGAGAGAGAACTCAGCATAAGCTAAACGACAATAGGCAGACGCAGTGAGAACCACTGGTGACTGTTATCAAGTAGATCCTCAAAATTTAATAGGATAATGCCCCCTAGACTAGGAGGGTTTCCCTGAGAGTATGACTAGTTTCAATCCATGTAAGTTGGTGTCTTGACGGGTAACTGAAAGCATGCAGAAAGGAAAATGCAAGTAGGAAAGTGAGAAAGCAACAAAGTAGAAAAGAAATTGCAAAAGACAAGTGGTGATGTGATAGATACAGCAATGTGGAACAAGAGGCGCCTGTTTACTAGGTTTTCACCTTCTTGGTAGAAACTCTATTTTTTTCCTACCATGACGCCTGTTTGCCAGGTTTTCATCAATGGCACCTTTTTTTTTCTTTTTTTCTCTTTTTTTGCATTTTTGTATTTTTAATTTTTTTTTTTGTATTTTTGGAATATATGATTTTTTTGGAGATACATTAAAGCGCCTATCACTAGGTTTTCACTAAGATGATCATTTTTTCAGGACATTTTCATATTTTTAGAATTTCTCAGGACTCTACTATATACATGAGCACACTGAAGATGTCTCAGTTGTAGAACCGTTTCAGATGAAGAGCATTGATGGGCTCTTTGAGTTGTTCTCCTTCAGTAGTAGAAATTTGATAGGTTCCTGACCCAAATAATTTTGTGACAACATATGGACCAAGCCAATTTGGTTCAAATTTTCCTTTCTGGATCTGATGTTGTTGATTCTTAGGGTTCTCCCTCAAAACAAGGTCACTCTCTTGGAAATCCCTTGGGCAAAATTTCTTGTTATAGCTCTTGTACATCCTTTTTTGGTATGCTCTAAGGTGATAAAACACCACTTTTCGATGTTCATCAAGTAGTTCTAGCTCTTGTAGCTGAGATATTATGTTATCATCATCAGTAATGAGGCCTTTTAGAGAGACTCATCGAGAAGGAATCTCAACCTCAATTGGTAACACAACATCTTCTCCATAAACCAAAGCATAGGGCGTAGCCCCTGTTGGTGTTCTTATGCTTCTCTTGTATGCCCAGAGAGATGGATTGATCTAGAGATGCCAATCTCATCCAGATTTGTGCACTCTATGATGTAGGATTTTAAGGATTTTCTTGTTTGATGCTTCTACCTATCCATTACCCTGAGGATAATAGATGGATGACCAATGCTGAGTAATTTTAAACTTAGAGAATAGCTCTGTCAAATCCTTATTTTTGAATTTCCCCCCATTATTAGTGATTATTGCTGAGGGTACACCATACCTACAGATGATATAGTTGAGAATGAACATAGCTACTGATTTTCCATTAGCAACGAGGAGAGGGACTACCTCTACCCACTTGGTAAAATAGTCTGTAGCTTTGATGATGAACTTATGTCCATTTGAGGACAAGGGATAAATTTGACCCACCAAGTCAAAGGCCCATTATTGAAATGGCTTGAAATTAATGAAGGGAATAAGCTCCTTGGCTGGAGCATGAATCAGATTACCATGTAGTTGACATTGTTTGCAAGACTTAGCAAACTGTGTAGCTTCTTTTTCCATATCTGGCCAATAGTAACCAGCTCTAATAAGTTTACAGGCTAGTGTTAGGCCATTAGAGTGAGACCCACAAATGCCTTCATGCACCTCTACTAATGCACATTTGGACTCATTGGGTTCTAAAAACCTAAGAAGGGTGTCATCTAGACCTCACCTATATAATTCGTTAGCTATGATGACATACTGTGAAGCACTGCGGATTAAGTGACGTTTCTCATTTCAGATGTAAGTGTCTGGAACAATCTAGTCATGGTGGTAGAAATAAATATGATGGTAGTGAGATGAGTCATGTCCAATGATAGAACAGATCATCTGGGACTTAGGGGAATCATAGGCTAGGTGGCATAATGTCGCCACTAGGAATTCATGTCAGAAATAATTTTCTGGCATCTGTAGCATGGAAGCAAGAGTAGCCATTGCATCCACCACTTTATTATTTGCCCTTGGAACTTGTTGAAATGTGATGTGAAAAAAATACTTTCTAAGGTCATCAACCAACCATTTATAAGGCACCATCTTGTCATCTTTTGTTTGATAGATATCATTTAATTAATTGATGACTAACTGTGAATCTCCAAGGACATTGAGCTCATCCACTCACCACTCAAGGGCAATCTTCATACCATTGATTAAGGCTTTGTACTCAATGATGTTGTTTGTACAAGGAAACAACATCTTGTATGCTTTTGGTAAAGAGTACCTTTGAGGTGTGATGAATAGTATTCCAACACCTGACCTATGTTGGGTAAATGAACCATCAAAGAACATAGTCCAGGATTGATGTGTGAGAAGTAATATGGACTCATCTGGAAATTCAATGTTCAATGGTTGATGATCTACTAGAGGTGCTTTCACCAATTGATCTGCAATTGCTTGTCCCTTGATGGCTTTTCTTTCTACATACTCAATATCAAATTCACTGAGAAGCATGACCCATTTAGCTAGTCTACCTATGAGGGTAGCTTTACTGAGTAAATATTTTAGAGGATCAATCTTAGCAATTAGGTGTGTAGTATGAGCCTGCATGTAGTGTCGCATTTTTTGTGAAGCAAATACCACTGTGAGGCAAGCCTTCTCTATAACATAATAGTTTGTTTCATATGAGACAAGAGTTCTAATAATGTAGTAGATACCCCTTTCTTTGTTGTTCTAATATTATTTAGCTAATAGGACACCCAATGATGTATTTGCAGCAGAGATGTAAAGTATAAGCGGCTTCCCGTGAATAGGAGGCATCAATATTGGCAGGTTCACAAGATATTGTTTAATTTGTGTGAACCCCTCATCACATTCCTAGTTCCATTGGCAAGTCATACCCTTGTGTAAAGTCTTGGTGAATGGTTAGGACTTGTCTACCAGTTGTGAGATGAAGCGCCAGATAGACTGTAACCGCCCTTGAAGTCCTCTCATTTGTCTGATATTGTGTGGTGGCAGTATTTCCATGATAGCTTGAAACTTCTCAAGATCCACTTCGATGCCTTTTTTAGAGATGATATAACCAAGAAATTTTCTAGATGTTACACTGAATGCACATTTCTTAGGATTGAGCCTCAGACTGAACTAATCCATGCAATCTAGTATAGGACCTAGATCCGCAAGGTGTTTCTCTTGTTGCATGCTCTTATCTAGAGTGTCATCAACATAATCTTCCATTGTTTTATGCATCATGTCATGAAATATGGTGGTGGCAGCTCTCTAATATGTAGCTCTCTATGACATTCCAACAGAAAGTGCCCCATGCACATGTGAAAGCAGTTTTCTCTTGGTCCTCTGGCGTGATCTTTATCTGATTGTAGCCAGAGAAACCATCCATTAGTGAGTACATTTCATATCCTATTGTCATATCTACAATCATATCAATATTGGGCAATGGAAAGTCATCCTTAGGAGATGCCTTATTCAAGTCTCTGAATTCTGTGCAGACTTGGATAGATTTGTCATGTTTTGACACTAGAACAATGTTAGAGATCCATTCTGCATAGTCAATTGCTCTGATAAACACTGCCTTAAGAAGTTTCTCCAATTCAGCCTTGACAAGTAGAGCCACATGTGGATTCATTTTCCGAAGCTTTTGTTTAATAGGCTTCATGCCTGGTGCAATGGACAAATGATGCATGATTAGATTAGGGTCTAACCCTGCCATGTCTGAATATTTTCATGCAAAGTTTATCTTTTTGCTCTTAAAGAATGTAATGAATTCTTCTCTTTCTGCCTCAGATAATGATTGTACCAAATGAATGATCAGAGGTTCAGCCTCTGTACCCAAGTTGATTGGTTGAGTGGTTCGATTAACACAAATGAATGTTCCTAGAAATGACTCAAAAGCGTATCAATTATCTCATCCTCAGGCGCCTCAAAGAGGTTTTCACCCTTGGATACGTCCTTTATTTTGACTTTTTTAGGCTCTGACACTGCCACAATGTGGTTTTCACATCAGAGCGCCTATTTTTTCTTCTTTTGATTTTGTGACTAAGATACTTGATATCATCCTCAGTCATGTTGACACTTTCTTTGCTAGTGGAGGACGTTACAGGTTCAACAATGTTGAGGTAACAGGAAACAGCATAATCATTATGGAACATAAGGACTTCATTAGATGGGGAGGGAGATTTCCAGTCTATAATCTTAGGATGATGGAGTGAAAGAGAAGTGACAGGTTCAAGTGCATTCACGGTATAATCATCCAAAGCATGGATAAGCAAGTCAAGACCTAGAGCAATCTCATCCAAAGGTGTAGTCAAATTCCTTTGATTCCTAGCGACCGTAGTAGATGACACATTAACATCTATGGAATTGGACTCGTTTGACCTTACAATAGACCCTTCACCTACTTCAAGAAGGTTTTCATATGTGTGCACTATATCTATATCCCTGTCATAGGTGGCATATGACAAATCATTGAACCCGTACTCATGAGAGTCTATTTCATCATTGGGCGTCATATCAAGAACATGAGTGAAATCAACCCTTTGTCCCCAGTTTGGATGAGTTCTGCCTAGAACCTCTGCTATGGTCAGATGAGCACCTTTTACCCTAGGTACCTCATTAGTGTTTGCAGCAACATCTGCATCTTGTTTAGTGAGAAGTGGCTAAGATTCTTTTTCAAACTTCTCTTGGAAGTGTGCTAGTATGTACAAATCACCATGATGACCTAGATTTATAGTTTGCATTTCTTTCCACTATTAATAGGTTAATGGAGCAAGTGAAGTGGTGTCATCAGAGTCACTGTCAGTCTCTACTATATTGAAATGTAGTATAAAGTCATCTGGCTCAGCAAAGAATGCTGCCAGATCTGGAGGAATGGGACAAGGAAAGCAATCCTCCTTAGAACTATCTTCGGACTCTTAACTTTTAGATGTATCTTTAGGTGTTAGTTGATGATTTTCTTTAGGTACAAACTTGTTTATCCCCAGTTGAAATGTGAGTTTCTTGAAGCCTATACCTGTAGAGTCACGTGTTCGTCGACCAATAGCTTCAAGTGGTGCAATCAATTCTTTATGATTTTTACCTTTGGAACCATTCCCTTTGTAACCAAAGTGTTGCATAATAGTTAGACCCTTGCCATACTATTCAAGTTTTATTTCACAAGGTGTAGTGGTTTTTTCAGAGGTGTCTTCCCCTTTATAAATCCAAGATTTGATAGCCCTATTTTCAGCTTCTTCTTCTAATGGTACCATGGCTTGTACAAAGGTACCACGATAGTTTTTTTAGGAGAAATTGTAGAAGGTTTAGTACTCTCAGAAGCTCTCCCAAAAGAACGTGGAGACAAAGGCAAAGATGTAATAGATAGCACAGGTTCAATCTAATATCCTCCCATGTCAGTTTCCTTGAGTGTCAGACCCTTTTCCATTTCCTTTAGTTTAGTCTTGAGGAACTCAGTAGACTCTCTCTTGGTGGGTACAAAGATATCAGCAGATTTTGTGAGTGTGTTGCAATCATAGCGTGTATTAGCAGGTATAGTCACTTCAAATCCTTGGAATGGGAACTTAATTCACTAATGGTATGTTGAAGGGACAACCTAAATTTTGTCGATCCATGTCCTTCCCAAAATAATATTGTATGTTAAAGGAATGTCAAGCACTTGACAAATAACATCCCTTTCAACAGGGCCGACTATGATTGGTAACACAACTAGCCCCTTAGATTTTTGTTCTTCTTCATCATAGGCCTTAATAGTAATATTTTTGTAGGCATCTATGCAGTCTTTGTTGTAGGCTAACTCAGTAAGGAAGCTAGTAGAGAAAATGTTGAGGCCAGCATCGTTATTTATGAGAACAGAGAGAACATGCTTTGGACCAATCATGACTTCAATGTGCAAAGGGTTGTTGTGTGGGTGACTCAAAGAATGGTCATCTTCCCTAGAGAAAGACAAGTAATGGGAGGAGGTCAAGTGACCTACCATGGATTGGAACCAGTCGAGATTGAGATCTTTTGGGACATTTGCCTCGATGAGGGATTTTTCAAGGATCTCCTTGTGAGCGGGGGAGATTTTTAGTAGCTCGAAGATGGTGATCTGAGCGTTAGTATGTTGTAATTGATATCATTATATGAGGAACCTAATTTCATATTCTTATTGGCAGAGCCAATAGTAGCTTCGTCTATAGGTTGTGATGGTGTAGACGTAGAAGGCTCAGGGCCTTTGAGATTGATCTTAGCATGAGATCGAGTAACAATGTTTGCACTAACCTGAGACTGTTCTTGTTCGGAGGACTAAGGCATATACCCTTGTAAGATGAAAGGAGTTTTGGGTTTGGGAGTATCTTCCCTTCCCTTGAGAATGACAACATTACAGTATTCAATATCAACAAGCTCAACCATATTAATGACATTATCATTATTGGTGTATGTATAGTTGACCTTGGCATCTATATTTTTGCCTTTGGATGACTCACCTTTCCTATGAGGAGTAAATGGGTATTTAAAAGATTGGTGTTTTGAGTTCTTGTTGTGACCTCCCATAGCAATAACCTCACTATCGATGAGATCCTAGATTTTATGCCATAATTCAAGACAAGTAGTCATTTTATGACCTTTGTTTTGGTGAAAATCACAATAAGAAGATTAATTCCACCAAGAGAGTCTTGGTTGTGGATCATAAGGTCATGAATTATCCAGTGGAGTGAGTAAACGGTTGTCCAAGAGATTCTTGTAAACCACATCAATAGGTTCTCCTAAAGGAGTGAATTCACGCTTGGGTCTAGGATCCCAAGGTTTAGAGCTAGAATAATGCAAAGTACTCGGTTTGGATTATGTCATAGCCTGTTCAGTGGCCTTGGTTTCCTACATTGTGGTAGTGAGATTAAAAGAAGCCTTTGAAGGCTTGGGAGTCACATTGTCTGCAACTCCATCATTCACAACATTCTGGTTCTTGTTGGGAAATTTGGGTTTATCTTTTCTTGAGGAGGAAGACCCTTGTTTATTTTCCTTGTGTAAGGTAAATTCTCCTTTCTTGACCATAAATGTCTCAATTATCATAGCTTGCTTAATCATGTCATCAAAGGTTAAAGGGGTAAAAGCACAAAGTCGTGTCACATTTCAGGACCACTTATCAGCATAGCTAAATTTGAGTATTTCTAAATAAAAATTAATTTTTTTCAAACATATGGTCTAGCTAGATTCATTCTAGCTAAGCTAGATAAGTGGTTAAACTTTTCCAATTGGAAATGTCTATTAAATGCATGTTTTATACCAATTACCAAAGAAATAAAATTATTTCATAAAATCAATGTTTCAATAACCCTTACTCTTTTTAATGATATTTTTAAAAAATATAAAAAAATACCCTTTTGTAGAGCTCAAATTCAAGATTATTGTCATATAAAGTTTATAATATTTTTATTAGATCTAATATATTATAATTTAAAAATACAACAAGTAGGTATTTTAACATTTGAGAAGATGTTGCTCCAAATAAATAAAAAAATAGTGAATCATATCAAAAAAATTTATAATTTATAATTAACACTAGAGGAGAGAGTCCTCTTCAAGAATATGTAATTTTGTTTATGAATGGTGTAGATTTGATAGGGGAAATTTGGAGGGAGGTGAAAACTGTCGATTTCAGATAAGTTCAACTTTGAGCAGTTATAACGGAGAAAATATACATTGAAAACCAATCTTTCTTCTTTTATGCACTATCTATACATTTTATCTATAACATATTTTGAAATCAGGGGAAAAATAGGTTATTTGCATATACTTGTTTTGAGGGAACTAGACCCCAGATTTTTAGCAGTTTTCACCAATGGAAAAAATGGACTTCAAAAATTAAAAAACTATGTACATTCTTGTTCAAAATTTTTTTTTTAAATTATAAACATAAACTTAATCCATTTTTACACATTTCTTTATTTTACATCATCCTCAAATTCTAAATACAAATGCCACCTTTTATGTCATTAAAGTTGATCAGTTTGCATGTTGTGGTCCTTTTCCTTTATAAAAGTGTGACACAGGTTTGTACTTTTACTCAAAGGACCTTGCAGCTATACTTGATATCCAAATTTGGGAAAAAGATTGTCTAGAAAGATGTCCAACTTTTCAGATTCGGATATTTTGCGAGAATATCTTGTATAAAATTGTCTCCATCTTTGGAGAAATGTCAAGAAGGATTCTCCATGATTTTGTTTCAAGTTGCAAAGATCTCGTATGTGAACCAGATGTTGGATGTTGTGAGAATAGTGTTGTAGAAACAAAGTGGCAATTTTTCCAAATGTTTGGATACCAGTTGGTAGCCTAGAGAACCATTTCATAGCTAGCCCTCCCAAAATACTTGGGAAGAGACACATGAGGTAGGTTGAATCATGTATGAACTCCATAGAGAGAGCACCAAACTCTCTCAAATGATCCTGGAGATCAGATGTATCCAAGTATTTATCATACTTGGGAAGTTCAACTCCTTTGGGAAAAGGAGGCATGCATAGACTCTTATCAAATGGGGATGGACAAATGATTTCTAGCATGAACTGTGTAGCAGGTTTGTCTTTATCCTTCATGAGTTGAAGAATTTGTTCTTGCATACTTTGAAATTTTTTTTGTAACTTGGAGTTTTTAGTTTCCTTATCTTTAGTAACAAGCATCTCTACATTGTAGTTGGAGGGTAACTATTAGAATTAATCTTTCCTTGGTATCTATGTAATTAAATGATATATCAAGGTCTTGTCATATTATTTGTAATTCCTTTAATAAGGAAATTAGATATTCCTCCTTAAGAGGAATCACACATTTGGCACACACACAATGTGGATGTGGCATTCATAGGAGAAGGGAGTTACATGCAAACTCCTTGACTTATCTCTACTTAAGAGATGCCTCTCACACACTTGCAATAATAATCTTCTCCTCTCTCTCATTTTCTTCTCTCAATCTCTCATTGCTCTCAATATTGTATTGATCTTATTGCTCTCATTCTTTAGGCTTTGTGCCATATTCATATTATTCACAAGGGGGTTTTTTCTTGCTTTTCCCCTTTCAAATCCTTGTGTTCTTGGCATGGTTCTTGGAGCATTTTGGTGAACTATTGGTTGATCAATTGAAGAAATCTCTCTCTCTCTCTCTCTCTCTCTCTCTCTGTATTTTGGTAAAATATTTTCCTTTGCATACTCTCTTGGATTCTTTCCTTCTTATTTTCATTATTTTCTTTAAGTTTCTAACATTAACTTAGCCCCTTGATTGGCTAGTTCAAGAAGGTATTTCTCTTTTTCCTCAACTAGGATAATTTCCATCATCTTACGAAAATAATTATTGGCACAAGCATTCACGATATCTACTTGGCTTATTTCCATTTCCTCATCATTAGGGGGGTCTTGAAAAATGAATTTACCCCTAGTTTTAGAGAGATCATCTCTGCTATGTTTACTTGGTTGGTCATGATCTGCCATCTTGCTAGAATGTAAGTGTTCAATGTGTAAAGACTCAGTATGAGAAGGTTGAGTATCTTCAAAATTTGGACCCTCTTGGAACAAAGGGTTTCAAACCTGACTAAAATCTATTGGAAATGATTTTTTAACGTAAGTTTGAAGTACCGGAGATGGAGATCAAGACAATTCCTCACTAGATGTAGCCGACAATAGTGTGGAAAGTACAGATTCTTCTTGATTGATTGAAGGGAATATCTTGCCACTTTGAGTTTTAAAAATCATAGACAAAAGTTGTACAAGGAATGCGAACTAGGACCACACTTGAAACTATCTCAAAGTAAAATGCACAGAAAGTGCCAAAATGTGAAGTATACTTGGTGCAAATCATCAAAAATTAGGCTAGAACAACCGAGAGATGGCTATTGCGACACAAGGTATGATGACACAGTAGAAATAGATGAAAAGATTTGAGATGAGACCAGTCTAAGAAAGAATAACATAATTCTCAACCTAAGAAACCAAGTTGTAGACTATGTACAGACAGAAGGAAGATAAACAAACCCAGAACAAAGACCAGTTTTAGTAGAAGTACGCTGGACAAACATGAAATTGCTCACTGTTTTAAAAAAATGTGTTAGACTCGCGTGAAGATTCTCACAGGATCGCATGAAACTATGTAGTCCCGCATGAAATATGATGACAGACTGGTGAATAAAAGTGACCGACTGGTGAATAGAATGACAACAAGATTGCAAAATGTCATGTGATGATTGCCAATGTGTCATGCAAAGTTTCTCAGATAATGATGTGAAGATGGAAGAATGTCACGTGAGACTTGGTAGTTTTGACAAATGAAATTCTATAGAATTAGACAGTTAAGGCCGTATTGCATTTTTCAAGACAAGATCATGTTGTTTTCTGACAGAGAGTTCAAGTTACAGATTGTTTTGGACATTTTCAAGTTTGACAATTTGTGTGATTTGACATTTGTTTCGATTGTTTAAATGACAAACCCACGCAAAACACATTAAGCAGAATGTTTGTTGTACCAGAATAGACACATCACAATCCTAGGATAGCCAGGGTAGTATCTATTTAATCCCCACTTGAATCAAAGTTCAGCTATGCTTACTCATAGTGGACAACTTAGAAGCTTGGAGGCACGCGCTCCTCCTTACATGTGCACTCACTTCCCAGGCACACCAAGCTTCAAACCCACAATGACTTGCTTCCCAAAGGGTTTTTGTCTCTACTAAGAGCCGTAAAAGTGTGGGTCATCTTAGATGGTCTCTAACCTTCCACGCCAATAAATAGAGGGTTTTTAAATACTATAAAAATATTTTGTAGTAAGGACATTCGTTCAAGTGGTTGTGATCAAGTCATTTTCCCAATTAAGGGGGCTCTCCCAATCCTCTCAAAGAAAGGCTTTCACCTTAACGATGTCGGAACTTTAACACACCACTAGGGTACTGGAGGAGATTTTGGTTACCACAAAAAATTCACACTTGTCCATTATGAGATTAATCACAATGACATTTTTTATATACCGGTTCAAAAGGGCTTGGCTTTAGCCTGTTACCGGTTGGGCATCCACTCTCACTAGCTCTGCTAAAGCACTTGGGAGGTAGACACTCTAGAAGAATCATATGAATTTCTCTTACACCCAAGATCCATAAAGGCAAGGGGAGAGGATACATTCATATAGTTCTTGGAATTACAAACTAGAAAATACTTCAATCACGCAAGACAATGATTCATTTTAAGCACCAACCGAAGTGTGTTCTAACTACTAAAAACAAACATTAGAGTTTTGTGAAAACATGTATGTCTTCGACAAGTGTCCTGCAGTAAATACATTAGTAGTTTGTAATTTATTTCTTCATCTCAACGTCCTGCAAACCACCATTAAGCTGTTTTAGAGATAAAAACTAGAAAAACAAAGTCAACAACAAATAGAAACCGTTAGTGGTCAGAAAATAGCAAAAATAGAGATATCAAAAACTGAAATTTCAAGATCACTGGGGTCAAATGTCTCACAAAGAAGTATTACAATCCATGTGAGGAAATTCATGTACTTTCAAAATGTCAGGCGGTTATACGAGAAATTTTGTACGAACTTTCACTATAGAGCCATATAGACGAAAACTAGATTTGATCAAAAAAAGTGTAGAATGAAGCCAGAAAGTAATTTTTGTACCCCACGGTGGGCACCAAAAATGTATATGCTAAATTTGGCCTTGTTATTCAACCATACACTTCAACATAGTCCTTGTTCATCAGCCACATACAGAAGTGAATATGAGTTATTCATCCTACATGCTTGTATGATTCAACCTATTGCCTTCTATCTAGATGGGGTTTTGAATAGCTCTCAAAATGAGATTCTCACAACCATAGGCCAATCTAAGAATGAAGGATTTTTATCCATGAATATGATGCAATGTAATGCAAGATTAATCTAAAAACATGAAAGATACAAGATTAATCTAAATGAAATTAAACTAAGACATGATTGCAATGTAATTAATCTAAGAAATTGACATTAATCTATTGCAAATGAAAGTTTTTAACTAGAAATGAGATGATAAAATGTAGCACTAATTCGTTATTCTAACAATGCATAAAATGATTGGGGGGCTTGAATGAGAAATGGGAGCTCTTTTATAGATTGAGATCCTGCTCAGAATAGAAAGTTTCCTTTTTGAAATAAAACAGATAGAAAAGCCAATTCAAATTAGCAAGCTTTCTTTAAAAGAAAACAATAAATTGTTTTCCCTTTGCTTTAACTATTTTCTTTCTTTGATTTTAACTGTTTTCTTTCTCTTTAAAGCACCGTTAATTCAAAACTTCTATTTCTGAACTGAAGAAAAGATTTTTGAGAGAATATTTAATTAAATAAATAGAATATGACCTCATAAATGTATTTTTCTCAATTATTTGAATAATTAAATTCAATTTTTGAAATGAGGATATTTATTTAATAATAAAATATTATTTAATTCCTTTTTATGTATTTTAGCTAAAAGGGGTGAATTTAATTTAACTAAAGTGCAAGGACTTTATAATTAAATTAATTCAATCATAGGGTTTGTTTAGCTAATTGATTGATATTTTAGAATTAAATATAATGTATGATTAATGCAGATTTATAATTTTCTGCATTTGATACTTAGGTCGAGTAGAGTCAGTCAAAACTTAGAATTGCCTAGTACAATAGGACTTTGATGATTCAAAAGAATGACAAATGCAACAAAATTAGTTAGGGTTGCAAGATGCCAATTTTGGGGTGTTACAATTATGGTTCACTTATCTTACATTACACTTGAACAGAAACTGATTCTTAATAGTAAAAGGAGATAACTAACTTGTCGTCCTGGCTTCTATGCCTTGATGCCTAAGTTTATTTCTGACATTGCATCCAATACACATAGTATTCATAATTTTATGGTACCAGTGGGTATTAGTGATAGTTGTACTAAAGGTGATGTTTGTTACAATAAATGCCCAATGATGATAAAATGCTACAATGTATACAAATCAGTGAGAATCCTAAGAGTCTGCATGTAGATGCATTTAAAGATTGTGTGATTCATTTTACAAAGCATAAAAATGACTTGAGCTTAAAATAAATTCTTGATTCATCTGAAATCCATGTTAATTACATACATCAATATTACTGAAATTAATGTCATTGCATATCCATGACATACATTCTGCATTCATAAATGAGAAAGAGAAAAGACAAAAACAAAACATTCAAGCATTGCATTTAATTTTACATCCTAAGTGCATCCATACATTTATTTTCATAAACAAAATCTCAAAAACATTCATTTGCATATTCAGTTAGTATCATTTGAAACACATTTATATCAATAATAAATCAAATGAGCATAAATGATGTCATCACATATCTAATCTAACTCATCAAGAGACCAAGATAAACATAATCACATGTGCATCACATCTAAACACCTATCAAAGCATGAGAAACCCTAAACATATCAAAATCAAGATCAATTGTCTCAAATATATCAGATATGGATCAAATCAAAAATATGGAACTGTCTAGAAAAGAGTATTAGAGTACCCAGTGAATCAAATATACATGTATAAATGTCATCATACAAAAGAACGATCTCAGAAGGATAAAGATATACAATATGATCTCAAGAATATGACAATATGCAGTATCAGGTCTGACTACCACCCTCTCCCTGATCTAGAGGGGGAGGAGGAGGAGGAGGTGGAATAAATGGAGTTGGTGGAGGCATGGCCCCCTTAGACCATTGAGACATCCATGAATATAGTGGTGCTCTCTACCCCTCTGGAACAACAACATGATATAATCCTGAATAATAAGCTGCTCTCTATCCCTAGTGTGTCGCAGTGTGAGCCTGTATGTCCCTCTACACTCTCAGGCGCTCAATCTATGCATCTCTATCTGAAAGTAATGCCTCCAAATTTGTGATCCTAGCTCTGTGTTACTCATGCTCACGCTCACACTAAGACAATGCATCTCCATCTATGTCTGAAAATCCTCTACCTAAATCCTGTCCATATGGCCTGACCTGTTGAGTGTCCTGCTGATGATGCCTCTGTCTCTGCTGATCTCGAGTCAAAGTGGACCTAGATCCTATTGGAGAGCACCGAATCTAAACCGAGTCCACCTCCCACTACCACTGGTTCTCTCTCCACCACCCATTGGACCTCCACCCCTATCATCTGCATCATCTTGCTCGTCTGGACCCTGTCCCCTATTAGGAGGAGGGTGCCTCCAATCTCTTTGATGAACTATAACTGATTGAATGTTTGAAGATGTTAAGTTGATGATCACAGTGTCAGAGAAAGTTTATGCAAGACATTAAATCAGTTAATGTATTGTATTGTCAACTTGATATAATCTGTATGGTCATGGACATACTACCAAAGACTTCAAAGAACTAATGAATCAAAGGCTATGCTATCAGTAATGCATATAAGTCAAGTGTTAAAAAAGTGATTATATACACTGACAGAGTGCACACCGACAGATAGAGTAAAAGAGAAAAAGTCACAATGTTACCCGATGAGAAAATGCATAGCATTACCGATGAGCAAAGTCACAGTGTTTCCCGATGAGCAAAGCACAAAGTAACCCAATAGACAAAATTATAGTGTTCACTGATGGACAGAGATCCTAAAGACACCTGAAGTCACACCGATAGAATAGTCAGTTATCACTAATGAATAACTAAAGTATTAACTGATAGAATAGAGAGCGTAGAAATGACAAAATGCTTAGCTATCAAAGAGCTAAAAATAGACTTAACTAATACTTATCATTATTTTAATCGACAAGATAAAGCCAGAGATAAGTAAAGGATTTAAAGCTGCTTTTTCCAGTTGGCAAGAACATCTCTATGAGATAAAAATGGAGTTTTTCTTTAAATCTAATTAGCGAGAATTGTGGATCATGTCAAGATCAAGAAAGCCAAGAAATGGTGAAATCATGTATATAAAGAGACAACCTAATTCATTATGAAGGTGGTGAAGGGGAGTGACAAGAGAATAGATGCTGAAGAGAATTTGAAGGAGAAGAAAGTCTTCATTCAAACCTGATCAATCAAGCTAAGGAAAGAACTAAATTTTGCAGACACCGATGAATAGAGATACAACATCACAAAGAATAAAAATGTAGAGAAAAGGTATTGAATTGAAAATATTGATCAGAAAGGTAATGTACCTACAGTAGATCTAAAAATTTGCAATTCAAGTTGTATATGTGAATTGATCAATTTACTGTTTCAGTTTAATCATTGAAGCATCAAGTCTCTTAACGGAGCAAGACTTAAAAGTCTTTTGTAATTGAGATACATCCCAAGGAGTATCAAAAATTTTGATCATAGAAAGTAGCATTGGATATTCCCGATAGCTATTGACAGGCCAAGTGAGTGTTTGATCAAGGATGGTAGCATTAGATGCTAGATACTAAGTGAAAAACTATCTTTTAAATCCTCTAACAAGGTCACACCTAACAATGTGTTTGTAACCTTTAATAGGGTTGGCTCTTAACCAAGCTCACTTTAGAAGAGTGAAAATTTGGGGTACCGGTCCCAGTGGTTTTTCCCTTAATAGGGTTTTCATGTTAAAAATACATGTGTTTGATGACATATAACTGATTAAATGGTTGACTATATTAAGTTGAAGATAATGCAAGACATTAAATCAGTTAATGATTTGTATTGTCATTGATGTCAACTTGATATCATCTATATGGTCATACACACAATGCCAAAGACTTCAAAGAATCAATGGAATAAAGGTTATGCTTTCAGTAATGCATAAAAGTCAAGTATTCACTAAGTGAAAGAATACACCGATAGAGTGCACACCATTGGTAAAGATAGAGATAAAGTCACATTGATGATCGATGAGCAGAAGACATTGTTGCCTGATGAAGAAGAATCAAAGGATGTCTAATGAGATAAAAATAGTGTTTCCCGATGAGAAAGATCCAATGATGCCCGAAAAATAGAGATCCTGAAGCTAACTAAAGTCACACCGACAGAACTGGCAGTTGTCACCAGCGACGAATTGCAAAATTGACCAACAGAATAGATGGATCAGAAAATGACAAAATATCTAGCTAGAAGAGCTAAAGGATAGACTTAACTGGTTGTTTTATTTATTTTATTCGACCACAATTAAGTAAATGATTTGTACAGTTGGCAAGAAGATAACTACGAGATAAATCAGGAGTTAAAGCCATAAATCAATTTGGCTGGATTGTTTTTTACGCCAAGAATCAAGAACCTAGAATTAAGGAAAATCATGTCTATATAAGAGAAAAGCATAATTCACTCTCAGAGTGGACAAGAAAGCAATCAGATACATGGGGGACTAAACTGATAGAAGATGCTGAAGAAGAAACTAATGAAGGATTAACTTCATGCAGTCCTAATCAATCAAGCTGAGGGAGAGCTAAAGAATTCTGTAGACATCGACAGACAGAGAAGCACAGCATCACAAAGTAGAAAGAGTTAAGTACAAAGGAATTGTATTGATACATTGATCAGAAAGATATTGTAAGTAAATAGATCTAAAAATCTGTAATTCAGTTGCATTAGAAACAAGTCATTTTGTTTCAGTTTAACCATTGAAGCATTAAGTCTCTTAACAGAGGACTTAATAGTCTTTTGTAACAGAGGTATATCCTAACAGATTACCATAAGGTTGACTCATGATAGTAGCACCGGTCTTACCTAAAGCCTATTGACAGTCCAAGAAGGAGGTTGATTCAAGGATGGTAGTAAGATTTGCATAAAGCCTATTGACAGTCATGAGACTGATTCAAGAATGGTAGTGTAGATGTTAGATACTTAGTGACAACCTATGTATTAAAAATCCTCTAACAAGGTCGCACTTAACAGTGTGTTTGTAACCTTTAATAGGGTTGGCTCCTAATAGGGCTCACTTCAGAAGAGTGAAAATTTGGGGTACCGGTCCCAGTGGTTTTTCCCTTAAC
>MU227884.1:2517004-2543238 GCA_018584345.1 Thuja plicata
CATCTATTTACCAAAATACAGTAAATATGCAGAGTATACCGATATATCCAGAATGAATTATGTAAGATACAAAATAGTAAAGAAATGAATCATACACACATAACACATGGATTTTAACGTGGAAACCCAGTTAAGGGAAAAAATACTGGGACCGGTACCCCAAATTTTCACTCTTCTGAAGTGAGCCCTGTTAAGAGCCAACCTTGTTAAAGGTTACAAACACATTGTTAGGTGTGACCTTGTTAGAGGATTTTATACATAGAGGTTGTCATTTAGTATCAAGCATCTAATGCTTCCATCCTTGAATCAGCCTCTCTCTTAGAATGTTAATAGGCATCGGGTATATCCAATGCTACTTTCATGAATCAACCTTTTTGGCACTCCTTGGGATGTACCTCAATATATAGAAGACTGTTAAGTCCTGCTTGGTTAAGAGACTTGATGCTTCAATGGTTAAACTAAAACACTATGACCGTTTCTGATGCAACTTTGAATTGGAGATTTTCAGATCTATTTAAGTACATTACCTCTCTGATGAATGTATCAATTCAATTCTTTGTGCTCCACACTTTCTGCTCTGTGATGCTATGCTCACTACTCGTCGGTGTCTGTAGAATTCCTTAGCTCTCCTTCAGCTTGATTGATCAGTACTGTATGAAGTTATTCTTCATCAGTTTCTCTTTAGCATCCTCTTTCTATTCACTCCCCTTAATCCCTTTTTCATGCATGTGAAAATGAATTAAGCTTGTCTCTTATATAAATATAATATTCATTGTTTCTTGATTCTTGATTCTTGGCGTGAAAAATATTCCATCCAATTAGATTTAAAGCATAACTCCTGATTTGTCTCGTAGATATCTTCTTACCAACTATACAAATCAGCTTTAAATCAATCACTTATCTCTGGTCGAATAAAACAAAGTAGACAACTAGTTAAGTCCTTATTTAGCTCTGCCAGCTAGATATTTTGTCATTTTCTAAACTCTCTATTCTGTCGGTCACCTTTGCAGTTAGTTGTCGGTGACAAATGACAGTTCCTTCGGTGAGACTTCAGTTAGCTTCGTGATCTCTGTCCATCGGGAAACACTGTATTTTCTTCCATTGGGTTACTCTTTTCTTTGCTCGTCAGGCATTCTTTGGTTTTACTTTGTCGGGAAACTCTGTGCTTCCTATCGTTGGGTAACACTGTGACTATTCCCCTTTTCTTTTAACAATGGTGTGCACTCTGTCGGTGTTGTTTTTCACTTAGTGAATACATGAATTTTATGTATTGCTGAAAGCATAACCTTGGTTCTTTTGGTTCTCTGAAGTCTTTGGCTTTATGTATATGACCATACAGATGATATCAATTTGACATCAATGAAAATACAAATCATTAACTGATTTAATGCCTCGCATTATCTTCAACTTAACATTATCAAACATTTAATCAGTTACATGTCATCAAGATGTAGATGGGAAATGCAACTAGGCTTGACTTAAGGGTCAAATGATGTCTGTTTACCATGTTTTCACCACTTGAATTTATTGTACTTTTTCTCTTGATTTTTTTAAATTTTGTTTATATTACCAAGGTGCCTATTTACCAGGTTTTCACCAAGATAACCATTTTTTCTAGGATCCATAATTGAATGTTTTTTCCTTCTTCATGATCAATTTTCCACTATTTTTGATATCTCCAGGAACTATTTTTCACTGTTTTGTATTTTTCTGCTTTCTGATGTTTTTGGATTTCTTTAGGATCAATTTTTTCTATAGAAGGAATGATGCCTTATTTCATCTGATACTCTTTCAACCTGATACACTTTCATCTATTCAGGTATAAAACTTCTTCAAATGTATGTTATTAATGGGTTCTTGCAATTCTTCTTCATCACAAATGGCTAACTTGTATGTCCATGTTTCAAAGGAAGATGTGACAATGAAAGGTCCTAGCAAATTTTCTTCCCATTTTCCTTTCTTTTCTCTATCTTTTTATTCTTAGGTTTTTCTCTCAACACTAATTCACCAACTTGAAATTCGCTAGGTTTTATCTTCTTTTTGTAGTTTCTTCACTTTTTGTTTTGGTACACCTATTGATGTTCATAGTCTTTTGTTTGGTGTTCCTAAAGTAACTCAAGTTTTTGGAGTCTAGCAACTCTGTAATCTTCATCTATCAACAATCCATGCAAGGAGACTCTTAAGAATGGAATCTCAAGTTCTAAAGGTAAAAAAATCCTCTTCTCCACAGATTAACGAAAAGGGTGTCACTCCAGTTGTTGTTCTTATGCTTCTTTTCTATGCCCACAGTGTCGGGTTCAATTGTACATGTCAATCCCTTCCTAAATTATCAACTTTTCTTTTTAAAAATGTTAAGGATATTCTTATTTGTAGCTTCTTCTTGGTCATTCCCTTGAGGGTAGTAAATTGAAGAAGAATGGTGGATGATGTGGAACTTTTCACACAATTCATCAATATCCTTATTTTTGAAATGTTTTTCATTATCAGTTATTATGGCATGAGGAATGCCATATATACAAATTATGTGATTCAAGATGAACATTGAAATTTGCTTTCTTATTGCAGTTGACAAAGGCACAACTTCTACCCATTTGGGGAAATCCTCTATTGTAGTTATAATAAACTTATGACCATTGGATGAAGGTGGGTAAATCATCCCAATTAAATCAAACCCCATTGATAGAAGGGACAAGGTGTGGTCATTGGGTGTAATTATTGTGCCGGTACATTAATCAAATTCCCATGATATTGACATTTTTGGCATACTTTCACAAACTGACAAGCATCTTTCTCCATAGTTGACCAATAATACCCCATTCTGAGGATTTTCTTAGCTAATTTTAAACCACTCAAATGAGACCCACATATTCCCTCTGGAACATCTTGTAAAGCGATCTTTGATTCCTCATTCTCTAGACACCTAAGAAGTGTTATGTCAAGACTCTTACGATACAATGTGTATGAAACAAGGGTAATATGGGAAGCTTGGCGTATAAAATTTATTCTATGGTTTTGAGATTGTTGCAAGGGTAAATTTTGGCCTTTTAAATAGGTATAAATGGATCCATACCATGGGGAGTCATTTCCTACTAGAAATAAAATAATTTGGGAATCAAAAAAGCCAAATGCGGGTTCGCCAACTCTTCCACCAAGAATTTGTATCTAGCACTTTGCTCTGGTATTTGTAAAATAAAAGCTAAAGTTTCCATGGCATCTACTGCTTTATTTTTATCCCTCGGTATTTTCTAAAAGGTTATCAAGGAAAATTACTTCTTCCAATCATTTATCATTCTCTTGTAAGGTATCAACTTGTCATCTTTGGTTTGATAGATATCATTGATTTGATTTATCACAAGTTGAGAGTTACCATAGACTTGTAATTCTGTCACTTTCCATTCTAGGGCCATTTTAATGCTTATGACTAGAGCTTCATATGCTGCAATATTATTTTTGCATGGAAATAGAGTTTTATATGACTTTGGAATAATATATCCCTGAGGTGTGATTGGTAGAATTCCTGCCCCCGAACCATGTTGTGTAGGATCCATCAAAGTACAACTTCCATTTTCCAGCCTCAATGTTTATTATCTTTTCATCTGGGAATTCCACTTGAATAGGTTGATAATATATTAGAGGAGCCTCTTCCAACTGATCAACTATGACATGCCCTTTTATTTCTTTTTTATCCTCATATTTGATGTCAAATTCACTCAACACCATGACCCATTTTTCCAATCTTCCTGTTAAAGTTGTCTTGCTAAGTAGATACTTCAACAGGTCAATCTTAGCTATGATCTTAAACTTATGTGCCAACATGTAGTTCCAGAGTTTTTGTGAAGAAAAAACTACTGTTAGGCAATGCCCTTTCAATGAAACTGTAATTTAGCTCATACTTAGCCAAGGTCTTGCTAATGTAATAAATTTCTTTTTATTTTCCATTTTCATGCTCTTGAGCCAATAAATCACCTAATGAGTGGTTTTTTTCTGAAATGTATAAGAGTAATGGCTTGTCCTTGATGGTTTGCATCAATATGGGTGGATTCATCAAGTATTTCTTCAAGAGTGTAATGGCGTCATCACATTGATTGTCCCACTTGAAAATTGTGTCATTGTGAAGAAGTTGAGTGAAAGAATGATATTTCTCGGCCAATTGAGAAATGAATATTCTTATTGATTGCATCCTTCCTTGAAGTGACCTCATTTGAATTTTTTTTTTGTGCCCCCATTTCCATTATTATCTTAACCTTTTCGGGGTCTACATCTATTCCCTTTGCAGATATTATATAGCCAAGTAATTTTCCAAATTGTATACCAAATGCACACTTTTTAGGATTTAGCCTCACTTTGAATTGCTCTAAACTTACAAAGATCTTCTCCAATATCATTAAATTTTCTTTCCTTGTATGATATTTGGCCAAGATGTTGTCAACATAGTCTTCTAGGAACTTATGCATCATATCATGGAAAATTGTAGTCATGGATCTTTGATAAGTTTCTCTGACATTTTTGAGACCAAAGGTCATCACATTCCAACAAAAGGTACCCCAAGAACATGTAAAGGTCATTTTATCATGATCCTTAGGAGCTATCTTTATTTGGTTGTACCCACTGAATCCATCCATGAGTGAAAACATAGAATGTCCTTCTATTAAATCTACTATAGCATCAATGTTTGGCAATGGAAAGTCATCTTTAGGACATCCTAGGTTAGGATCTCTAAAGTCCATACACACTCTGATTTATTTTGAGGCTTGTAGACTGGTACAATGTTCAAGATCCATTCAACATAGGCAATAACTTTTATGAAACCAACCTTTAACAATTTCTCCAATTCAGATTTTACTAGCAATGTGATGTAAGGATGCATTTTCTTAGTTTCTGTTTGACTCGCTTAGCTCCTACTTTTATATTTAAGTGGCACATGATGAGATTTGGATCTAGTTCCAATATATCTACATAGGACCATGCAAAATTCACTTTTCTTTCTTTAAAGAATTTGATGGATTCTTGTCTTTCTTTTGGAACCAATGATGTTGCAAGGTTTATGATCTTGGGCTATGATTCTGTGCTAATGTTCACCTTTTCTGTGGGATCAATTAATATAGGAGATCTTTCCTCATATTTCTCTGGTAAAGTGTCCAATCTCTCTTCCTTAGGTGCCATAGCTTGGTTTACACCTTCGAAAATGCCTTTTATTTTTACTTTTTCTAGGTCTAGTATTGCCACACTATGATTTTCACCACTAGACCATTTGATTTTTTCTTTATTATTTTCTTTTCTTTTGAGACTAAGAGATTTTCCACTTTTCCCCTTTGTTCCTTTTTGATATAACTCATTAATGGAGGAGAGTTCAACTACATTTAGATACAAGTCCAATGAATTGTCATTTGGAAATGAGGGTATGTTACTTGGCTCAATTAAATCCCAATCAATTAGTTCAGGATGCCTAAGGGGTAGGGGATCATTAGGTAGGTTCAAATCCATGGGATTTAAGGACATGACTTCATTATAATATTCATACATTATATCGTTCAAATCTATCACATGTTCTTGTTCAAGGTGTTCTATAGAACTCTGATCAAAATTATCCTCACTGGAATCCTCTTGGGTTTCTTGAGGATAAAAATCATGCAGGTTAAACCTAACATTAGATTCTCCTATCCATGAAGATATCCATGGTTCTCCTACTCAGTGAGTTCCATTTGATTCTTTTCTTGAATTTGACTCTTGATTTGTACTAGGTCCTTGGTTGGAACTTGATCCTTGATTTGAACTTGATTCTTCACTTGAACTAGATATAGGAGCATAGGTATGAAGCACATCCACCTCTTTGTCATGACAATATTCTTCGAAAAAAGAATCCCTCTCCCATTCATTAGAATCTTCATCACTTTGGGAATTTAGTTTTAGAATTTTTTTATATAATTGTGAATGGTTCCTTTGAGTGTGTCCTTCTAAATAGTGTAGTCCTAATTTCTTCTTGATATCTCTCCAAGTGATTTCTATTGGTTTTCTTAAGCCTTCATTTTTCTTCCCAAAAGGACCCTTTCCTCTGTAACTCATCTTTTGCATGATTTGATAGCCTTTACCATATTGGTGTGTAGGAATGTTGATATTATGATTCTTTTCTTATTTTGAACTTGATGCTTGATTTCAACTTGAGGCTTCCTCATCTTTATAAATCCATTTCAAAATATCATCATCATCTTCTTCTATGGATGGGGAATTACTAGCTCTTACAAAATATTCATTGTACTTTTTTGGAGGAAAAGAACTAGATGGTTTTCCATGTGATCTAGAGGAAATAGTTAAGTCGACCATTGACAAATAATATTCTCCTATCCCCTTTTTTATTTTACATTTATTCTCAAAGTTCTTCATCAATTTTTCCATCTTTTAATAATGTGTTTCTTTGGCTATTTCTTTTTCAAACTTAGAGGATTTTGAATTTTACTCATCTCGATGTGAAACACTTGAGCTAGTATTCTTTTTGTCTTCACCTTTTGAATCTAAAAAACTATCTTTCTCTTTTCCCTTAGTCGAAGTAGGTAAGTTAGTTTTTTCTTGGTTTGAGTCAACAATAACAATTTTTTTTTTCATCTTTTCCTTTCCCTTTGACGTAGAACTTGAACTAGGAACATTTTCTTGAGTTTCTTCTTTGAGAATATTTGATGTTGAAATTTCACTATTATGTGGGACTAATGACTCATTCAAAGGTTTAACATTATTTCAATATTGAAAGAGATTTAAGTCTCCACTTATAGTGATCTCTTGACCCATGTATGAAAATTTTATACATTGATGATAGGTTGAAGGCACTGTTATGCCCTGCATCCCCATCCCTACATTTTGTGTGCAAAATGTTGGGTCCCCCTTTTTTTTTCTCTTGATTTTGCCTGCTTTTGGTTTGCGATTTCGCTTGTCTTTTTCCTTTTTGTTTTCTTTCTCCGGGGTTTTCTTCCCCGGTGTGGCATTTTGTTGTTTGTTTTCTGTCTCTGGGACTCCGGTCCCGGAGGTTGTCTTCTATTGGGAACCAGATTCTGGACTCTAGGACTCTTCATCGTGATGTTCTTAGGGACATCATCACGAGGAATCCCTAGGCCTGGAGTCCAGAGGTTTTTCCTGTCTGGAGATCGCCGGAAGGAAGAGGATTGTCTTTTTACCGGGTATAAATAGAAATTATCTATCACTTTCACACTTACCACAATTAAAAAACCTTAGAGTGAATTAGAGAAATTTTAAAGTGATTAATAGAGCATTTGCAGAGAATTCATGATAATCAAAGCTTAACACCTTCTGTGTTCTCAGGCAAGTGCAAGCGCTTCGTGGTGGTGCTCCCGATCAGTTGACCGTTCAGGCTCCTGCGGTAAACCCTTCTCTGTCCTCCACCTTCTGCATTCTCAGGTTGGTGCTTCCGCCTTCCCTCCTCTCTCTTTTGCTTCCGTTTTCCAGTTTTGCTTCAGTTTTTGGTCTTGTTCTTGTTCATCTGGTTTTGTTTCATTTCTCGGTCGTGTCTGGTCCTTCGTTTCTGGTTTCGCAGCCCGTTGGTGGGTCGGCTCTGCCAGAGGGTTGTCCACCCTCTATGCAGAAGATGTTTCTGTAAATAGTGTAAATAGTGGTCTGTTTGTAAGTGTATAGGTAAGCTGTATATGTGTGTTTCTGCTCTGCCTGGTTTTCCCGCGGACGTCAGCCCGCATTGTTTATTCATGTATATATGTTTGTAGTTGTAATGTGCCTTCTGTATATCTTTTTGTTCCTTGTATATATCCCTCAGCTTCATTTATATCCTTCAGGGTGACTCGACAAGCTAGTTGAGTCACCTTTGCTTCTGGTCTTTCGCCTTCAAGTTCACTTCGAGGCAAGAAACCACTTGTTTGAAACCTAGCTCCCCGCTGGTTTCAAACAGGTGGTTTTCTCTCTCCTCCATCAAGTCTGTCAAAACCTCATTTATGTCCCATGTGTGCAATCAATTCCAACCAAGTGGCTTTCCCTTTTCACGCATTTGAACAGTTGGCTCCGTTGTCGTCGCCATCAAATCTATTTAATGCCAACGCACGTGGCGTCCACGTGGACTCGAGAACCTTCATTTTCACATATCTTTGCTAACGGTCATTTTTTCGGGCTTTGGGCCTCTTGCCATCGTCCATCCCATGTCTTTTCCAAGTGTGATAAGATTTCCTAGACCCGGATATGTTGATACTTTAAGTTCATGATATATTTTGCTTTTCGGTTATCTTTGCATGATACTAACTTTTCAGGAAAGCCAACACCGCGGTGGTAAGATCTCCGGACCCCGGAATAACTATTTTATTTTGATAAAAATATTCTGATGGTCGCTTTGCCTTGTAGGTTCCTAGACTTTGTCTTCTAAATATGTCTGAAGCGTCTGCATCATCTCCTCCCGGAAGTCCGGAACTACCAACAGCGACAAAAACTAGGGCCGCAATGAAATCTAAAATGGAGAGGGCCCTGGAGAAACTGCCCCTCACCATGAAGTTTGTATAGAACAACAACATTACGGGCTCAAAGATTGAGTCCAAGGTTAAACTCATAACTGACACCAGCATCAGAACGTGGGCAGAGATGCAGGCCCTAGTAAAAGTGATGCACATCCAGCGACAGGCTGGAGATCAACTAGCGATTAACGTCGGAGGTTTTGGGATCCTCCGGGCAGCTTGCTTCCCTTGCTCCATGCAGTCTCTGGAGCTCATCTTAACACTGGCTGCCAACTACAACTCTTCCATCTGGGTCGTCATGCTTGCGGCCACGAAACCTATAGGATACCCCACTCCTCTGGTATCCCTCGACCCAGACACATTCCGGGTGGGATTAGGAATCCCACAATTTGACAGAGCCACAGTGGTTACAAGGGCTGATGCCTTGGACCAATTTACTCAACTGGAGGATGCTGCCCAGGTGTACATGAACACCCACTGGCTCAAGGCCCCGAAGAGGGATCCAAAGAGAATGAAGATAGAAATCCCCCACTCTGAATTCAAGGAGAGCATCCAAATGGGGATAATAGCATTAGCCCAGGTATTTGGGCAACCCTCCGCCCAAGAGTTTGCAAAATGGATGTATTATTTCCTCCTTGGCATCTCCAGCAAGGGCCAATTCTTTGACTAGGCTGCAATAATCTCCAATCATGTCGACTCCCAGTTCCCCCAGGTGGACAGGAAAAAGAAGTTCTACATGTCTTCTTACGTTTTCTGGGCCATACCTCAGCAGAGGCCCCACTCCAATGGCCTACTTATAGATGGCATGCTCGAGATGGGCCCAGAACCAAAAACACTATGGGACCATTTCCCACAGATTCAATGGGAGGCCAGCTTCCCCAGTTTCTACCGGGTAAACGACGCGTTTATTTACTACCATCTACTCACGCCCACCCGGGATGCCGGATACCGCCTATCCACTGAGGCGATGAAGTTAATTAGTAGTTATGGACACTACTACATTTAGTTCTAGTAGCATACATACATTAGGGTCACCGGCTTCTCCGGGAAACCCTACTTGTTGCCCAGACATTGCGGAGACAAGATCGTGCTGCTGGAATATTGCCGGCAGATGATGGAATTGCACACCTTCTTTGCCCTCAAGAAGGTCCCTAATGTCTCATTCCCAATCACCTGTGGGAACTACACCTGCAGTCTGGCCACCGCAAAAGAGGTGGACAATGAGCTGAAAAGTTATAACTTGCAAGAATTCTATCTGGCGTGGAAGAACTTTGATTTGCATGGAAAAATAGTAACGGTAATGCCCCGGGCTTCAGAGCCCCATCAAATACACATGGAGGACTTCTAGGAAGATTGCCAAGATGATGTGGAGGTGCAAAGCTGGCAATATATCAGAATGACAGCCAGAATGATGCAGGAACTGAAGCTCCAGAGATTCCCTCCGGGCTTCTCTAACGCCGCCCCCACCATCGATCCCCAGTACAAAGAAAAGGGGATCGATAAGTTGGCACTGCCAGCAATGGATTGGGCCGCCCAGGAGGGGCCCACAATTGAGGACTTCACTCGAGATGTGGTCGAGCGAACTCATGCCTATTTCAAGAGGGTGTGCCCCGGGAGTATGTGTCAAGCTCCCCGACCGGCGCCAAAGCAAACAGCACAGCCGGTACCAAGATTGACCCTGGGGGCCGGGACCTCCTCGCAGGGTGCAAACAAGGGAAAAGGGATAGCTACAACACCCTCCACACAGGAAGTCCCTATTCAGGAATAGATCAAGCAATCTGTGGTAGCCTCCCAGCAAATGAGGGAGCAGTTAATAACGAGGCTGGCCACTCCCCCGCTCATGGCCAGACCAATTCGTCCTCCATCCTCCCCATCGCCGGCAGCCTTAATGGTCAAGACAACGGGGGTGGATCCCATGGAGGCAGCAGCTATAGCTAATGCGGCGTCCCTCCCCCGGGAATTAGAGATCCTTTCTTCCAGTTCCCCGGAACCGGAGAAAGAAATAGAGCCTACAGAGGTCCCAGCCTGTCCCGCTCTACAAGATGAATTTGATGATGTATTTGCAACCAATGAGTTTAGAAACTTGCAAGGGGACGATACACAAGCAGGGATAGAAGTCCTAGAGAAAGAAGCGGGGGCTGCAGACCAAGAAGACCTAGAACAGGAACTTGTGCAAGAGCAACAGTAGGAGATAGAAGAAAAGGAGCCGAAACCAAAAATTATCCTCGGGGCTCAAGAGATGCAAGGTCCGGGAGTGGACCAACTAAATCCAGGTGAATAAATGGCATCCGCTGGGGGAATTGGACCTCTGAGAATAACCGTAAACCCAGCTGCCACGTTCCCAAGGCCACTCCCAGGGGAAACCTTTGGGCAGGTTATCACAGCGGCCCAAACTCTAAATCTTGGCCCGATACCTCCCCTACTGCCGACAGAAGAAGAAATTCTGGCAGAAGAAGAGAAGTAGCTTGAAGAGGAAATCCCTGAAGAAGCCTACCAAGGTCTAGACCCAACAATAGACACACAGGACAAGGCTGAGGAGATGGAGGTTGACAAATAAAATATTGTTGTAGAAGAAGTTGAGGCAGGGAGGACGGATGAGGTCCACGACACTGAAGAGAAAAAAGCCACCAGAGACAGGGAGGGAATCAGGAGAACAAGTTCTTGTAGGAAGGCCACCTCTGCCACCTCAGTGGCTAGTAGAGAGAAAAAAGAGAAAATCTCAGTCCGCTCCAGTGATTCCTCTCTCCCTGGCCGAAATGATGGCCCAAGTTCAGGCCCCGACGAAGGTGAAGAAAGCCCGGACAGTTCATACTCTACGAACTGGTCCGGGCGGAGAAACCGTTGCTGTTATGGCAACACCTCCCCCAGACACCGATAAAGCAACTGCAGATCCTGCAAATTATAATATTACAGAGGTATCCCTGGGAAAAAGAGGAAAGCAAGGCGAGGTAGACTTGCTTAAGGAGGCAGCAAGGGCAGTTGAAGCCCGATATGAAAATGAGGCCCAGAGGCTTAAAGCCGAGAAAGAGAAGAATGCAAATCTTATGGGATTGCTTACCGAGCTAGCCAGACCCATCAATGCCGCCCCTCCAGAAACCTCCACAACTGAAGAATTACCATAGAGCGACATAGACTCCCTGCAAGTAATGAAAAAGAAGGCCCAAGCAGTAGATGAATGGGTTTCCCTACAAATAGGAAACACCCGGTGTTTCCTAGCATCCACTCTCCCGCACTTATACACAGCCTGGAAAATTATTCATCAAGCGGAAGCACTCATTGAGCAGTGGGAGAGTGACGCTGAAAATTACCAAGCATGGAAGGTGGAGCTTGAAGAGCTCCTCACCTTAGGAGAAGACATAATTTCTGAATCCAAAATTCTGGGTGAGGAATCATTTGATTTTGTTAGAACTCAGCACTCCAGACTTGACCTCACATTGGAGGTGACCAAGCAACTGGTAGAGTCCTTGCAGGAAAAGGTAAACCTTGTAAAATATTCTTCTAATTTATACAAGTCTTTTGTGATAAAGGCTTCCAGGGCTGATCCCCTTAGTACAGATACTTATACCCCCGAAGATTCAATTTTGAGGAGCTTTGATGAGATAATGAAATCCCGGTATCAGTCTTCGAAGGGAATAGATGGGGCCCGGATGATGAAACTAACCAAGATGATACTTAAGGGCCATGACACTGCAAAAATGGCAGATGAATTCAAAGGGAATGTTCCGGACCTGGGGGAACAAGTTGAAGCGGCCAGGCACAGAAGGGCCAGCCTAAAAGAGATAGATGAGGATGGCATTTTCTGCCTCCTCCAGGCCTTCAGCAATAATAAACAGCCTTGAGCTTTCTCCGGAGGCCGGGGAAAAACTCACATTGAGTATTCTTTATTCTTTTGGGGACGTAAGTTCCCGGATCCCAGAGTTCCAGATTCAACAATTTTGTATTCTTTAAAGTAATCTGTGTCCCGGTCCCCGAGGCCGACCGGTCACTTTCAGAGGTGGTTAATAAAAACTGTCAAAAGGTAGTTGGAAACATCATGGAGCGTCAGCTTGGCAGTTGGTATTCTGACAGGATGGTCTTCTCATGGCGCGGCTCAGCAGTACATCTGACACATTGGAGATAGGGTGCCACATTTCCCATTTATGAGGCATGTAGCCTCGATCTTTGAGGGACCTACTTTCTTCTTCCTCCTTTTTCGGTTCTCTTCCCGAGACCGATTCTTCCGATTTATATTCTTATCTTATTCTTCTAACATGGCAGGCCTATTCCGTCTCTAGGTCTTTTGTAGGGTGGCACAGGTAGTACCGGCCCCCGGATATTATATTTTATTGAGACATGATGTAAATAGGGTTAGGGTTAAGAGAGTTGTGGAAATAGGCAGATCGGCCCATTTCCAGGGGTCGGAAAAATTGATGATTTTGTTGTCCATAGCAATAGCAAAGAAACTTCTCTTTTTTTTAGTTGCAGAGCTTAATGCTCCATTGTTCTGTTCTTAATAGTTATATGCTCCCCTAGAGCCACCATTATATCATGCACCAGTGCTTGCTGGACTGAATATTAATGAAGAAGGAAGGATTCTTGGCAATGATGTTGTTGGCATTCTTGCTTCTGAGTTAATGGTATTTCATGCTTTAATGTTCTGTATGTCTTTTACTCTGGTATGTTAGAGTAGATTAATGACCTCTTTATTCCCGCTACTGATAAAATGCTAGCTAATGGTTATGTATTTCTTTGGTATTTAGTATAGTTTACCAGGGTATTATCGATGTTCTGAACATTTTAGCATGACTATAATTAGATGAAATACTTCTAACCCTGTAGGATATTTTTTTCATTTTATTTGCTAAGTATAGAACGCTCAAAAAAACCCTACTTCGATCGAATCCCTGGAGAAGATGAGTTAAAGAAACCAGCTATCCCCCTCGAAAATAGTCACCTCTCCCAACCGAGCCCCGCACCATCATGACCCAACACCCAGGTGCTTGGAGGCCTAGAGGATTTATTCCCCCGAACAACCTTTACAGGCGGAGTTGGCCGATTTCCCCGAAACCCGGTGACAACTTATGACTGTTGGCGGACCCGGTCAGCAAAACCCTGTCAACAAAAACTGGTGCTAGAAGGAGGGCATGAGCTCATCCCCCTCCCAAGATTCTGATTTTACACCTTCTAAGGGTTCCCCGAGTTGTAGTTTTAGGAGACAAACCTTTAGTGGGATTGGGTCTTTTTCCCCAGCTAAATTTGGAAGAGTCCTTAGGTTGGCCCCGAATCCCAGAAGGTTTGTCAAACTCGAGCCCCATGCTCAAAAGAAATAGACCTTGAAAGTCACACCAGCCACTGTTGTTTGGGGATCTACCATAACTCTGAATACTCAAACTCCCCAAACAGTCCTGGGAACCAGTACCCAAACCACTACCCAGCATATAGTTCCCCCAATGGCTGCATATTTTGGAAACACCGAGTCCCCAATGGGCACTTTTTCGAGTGCAACCAATGACTTACCCTCTCACCCAAAAAATATTTGCCCACGATACGAGCACCTAGGCTCGCGAACCACAGAAGAACACTTACAGGCATACAAAGATGCCATGAATCGACACCGGATCCAGCATGAAGATGTTGTGACCCGTATGTTCCCATTATCCTTAGGACAAAGTGAGTTGAACTGGTACCTTAACTTGCCTGCCAACTCCATCAACACTTGGCAGGATATGGAGGACGCCTTCCTGGCTGCCTTTCGCATACATGTAGACACAGCATGGTCCCACAGCCAGTTCATCTCCATTAAGAAGGAACCTAATGAACCTCTCATAGCATTCAACCATAGGTTCCAACGCGCCCTGAAGCGGTGCACGGGTCCTTTTATTCCATCTCCAGACGTAACCATACAGACTTATCTTAATGCGATGGACCCTTTCGTTGCCACCCTCCTTTGGAGAACGACCGCCCCGGGCGACTGGGATACCTTGGCAAAAGTCTACAACCTAGCCCTAGAGCTGTCACGCAGTCTGAACAAATCCCCGGGTGGGATTGGGTAGAGCACACCTTTCAACATGATCCCCAGTGGAACTGCATATGTCGAGGGATACAACCCCAATCTGGCAATAGGTGCCCCCTCGATGGCGATGAATCCTCTGCCATCCGTGATAGACCAATAGGCGCGGTATGTTTATCCTGCCTAGACCCAAATCACACCAGGTCTAGAAGTCTTCCCTTGGAACCAGCCGCAGTAGACACAACAGACTCAGACACAACCGTCCAAAGTGCCATTCTTCCAGTCGTCCACGACTGGGGGATTGCCGCCCTCGACTCCGGCTAATCCTGTTGCCTTCCCGGGAAACCAGCAACAACAACAGCCTCCACATTGTGATGCTAACACTTAGTTGACCGCCGAGGTTGAATCCCTCCGGCGAATGTTGTCCACCTTAACCATGGACATGGGCCAACTGAAGGCGGGGTCCTACGTGCAACAGAACTCGAATTCCCAGAGGGGAAACATTTTCTTCGGCCAACGAAACAACAATGCCAGAGGGAGAAATTTCAACAACGGGCCTCAGCCCAATCAGCAGCAATGGAATAACAACACAAACACTGGAGGCCCACCTCTGAACCATAACGCCAACCAAAATGGTGCTGGACCATCACATTTCACGCCAGTCACAGACTTCCAGCCCATGACTAACTGGTGTAGACTACACAATACTGGTTCACACAATGAGGTAAATTGTGCCACTTTGGAGAAGGTCATCATGATCTCCTAGCTGGATAGGCAGCAATCACATGATACTACTCCCCCAGAGCCTACTGTCCAACAGCCAACCCACAGTGCCTTCACCTGTGATACCATCTTCTTTGGGAATTTCGGGGAAGATGAAGAAGAATCTGAATTGCAGGGATTCTTTGATGAATCTATCCCGCCCTTTGAAACCAACACCTTTACTAACCCGCAGGCTCCATATAATACCCGGAGCAAGGCTGGTAAAGGACCAGCTTACACGCCTACACCTCCTATCAAAGATACTCCTCCTCCCTGGGATAATGCGACTGATCGACCTGTACCTCTGAAAGGTCCTAGCCCTAACCACGCGAAAGACCTCACTGAGGAAAATCACCCGTTCCCGGGAGGGAGATTTGATATCACGAAGGCGTTAGAGCAGACCACTACCTCCATGACCTTGATGGAGGTTTTGTTAATTTGTCCTGAGTAGAAGAATTCTCTTCTGAAACTCTTAGGAAACCTGGAAGCTATCAGTCGCCCACCCAAGACTGTCTCATTCGAAGATTCTAATGCGGCTGTCTTCTGTGGAAACAATGAAGATCCTCCCTTCTTACTAGGCCTGAATATACATGGTAAGAACATACACAATTTCCTAGTAGATTACAGAGCTTCAAGTAACATCATGCCCTTGTCCATTTGTCAGAAGCTCGGATTCCACCCCACCCCATCTAATGGTGCAATAATCCAGCTGGATAAGATAGCTATGAAAATGGTTGGGGAATTGAAGAACGTCCAGATACATCTTATCCAGGACCCTAGGATAGCCAACATCATTGACATCCAAGTGGTGGACATCCCAAAGACTTACGGGATGTTACTAAGTCAGAATTGGTCTAATTCCTGGAATGGATACTTTTTGACCGATTTCACCCACCTATGGCTTCCATGGGAAGGAGAATCAAATAAGATCCAGGTCGAAAGTGAACCCCGGATGAAACAAGCCCTTACCGAGGTGGGGAGGGTCAACGAAGTCTTTTTCTCTGAGACTTCTCTGGGGGTGTACAAACCTTTTGAAATTTTAACATTTGATTTCATCCCCGGAGAAGATCCCGCCGTATTACAAAGAGCCCAAGGCCTAGAAGAAAAGATGAGAGTTGAGGTCAACTCTCAAGGTGCCACAGCAACCCTTGCCACACTCCTGTCCAGCACTTGGTGCCGAGTACACTACCAAAAACATTCAGAACTTGAGTGTGGGCCGTGCCTCTTGATCGCTAACCAGCACCTTGATACCCTCTGAAACAAACAGCATGCAACTGATTCCCCGGGACCCAGTGTCCCTATGGGATGCGCTCCTTTGGCTTCATCCCCCGAAGAATCCCAAACCCAAACTCCGAAGGGAAATTCTACTCTCACGTTGGTAGTCTGGAAGATTCACCCCGAGTCCCCCAACAATAATCCAAAGAAAAATCCCCCTCCCCAGCCCCAAGTTGCAAACAATGACTTATGGACCCTTAAGTTCGATGGGTCCCGATCCAAACAAGGCTGTGGGGCCGGGGTAGAATTAATCAACCCGCGAGGGAAATCCTTCCTTGCGTCCTACAGGCTACAGTTTAACTGTACAAACAATGTTACAGAGTATGAGGCTTTGGTCCTTGGACTCTTATTTGCATTAAGGAAAGGTGTCACCCGCCTCCGGGCTCTGGGTGATTCAGAGTTGATCGTTAAACAAGTCCGGAGTCAATACACATGTCATGACAAAAGGCTGGCCACATACCGCAACTGGACTTGGAGCCTTATCAAAGATTTCAATGCCTTTGGCATTGACCTCATTCCCCGGTGACAGAACTATGTCCCGGACGCCCTTGCCGTTTCAGCCAGCACACTTGAGCCAATGGCCAGCTCACAACTCTGGAGATTTTCAGTTGAGATGGTCCCCACCCCCTCCATTCCAGACAATGTCACCCATTTTCAGGTTTTTGAAGATGATCAACACATCCTGGCCTTAATGGCCAATGGTGGTGTATTTTCAGACCAGATAGTGGAGGAACGAGACCACGACGATACTGGGCAAGGTGATGAAGACGATGGGATCATAGACTTTCCCACCAACACCATCCCAAAGGGGATGGTTGCATTGGAACGAATCTTCGACTCAGACCCTCGGGCCCATGAGAAGGTGTCATCCTCCGCTGAGGGAGGATAATTTGAAAAGGTTAACATCGGCAAGCCCGGTGAAGAAAAGATCATCCACATCGGTACCTCCTGCTCCCCTGAAGAGAAGGAGAAGATTCTCGCGGTTCTCTGAGAATATATTGATGTAATTGCCTGGGGTTATGAAGACTTAAAGACATATGATACATCCATCATGACCCACACCATTCCCCTGAAACCAGATGCTAGGACCTTTCGGCAAAAGCAAAGACCAGTCAACCCCCTGATAGAGCCCCTGATTTGTCAAGAGGTAGAAAAACTACTGTCAGCTCAAATAATCTTCCCAATTTGGCATACTACATGGGTTGCCAACCTGGTCCCAGTCAGGAATAAAAATGGTGAGATCCGCCTTTGCGTGGATTTCCAAAATTTGAACAAGGCATCTAAAAAAGATAATCACCCTCTCCCTTCGTTGGATGAGGTGTTGCAGATAGTAAATGGATCTCAGATGATGTCCTTCTTGGATGGATATTCGGGGTACAACCAGGTCATGGTCAAGTATGAGGACAGAGAGAAAATAGCATTTACCACCAAGTGGGCAACGTTTACGTATAGAAGAATGCCCTTTGGCCTGATCAATGCAGGGGCTACATTTTAAAAGGCCATGGACATTGCATTTGAAGGCCTCGTAAATCGGTGCATAATCAACTAGATGGATGATTTGACTATCTTCTCTTGGGACAGGCGTGACCATCCTGCCCACCTCGCTCAGATTTGTGAGAGATGTCGCCGGTATGGAATCTCCCTCAACCCTAAGAAGTGCATATTTAGGGTCACCAAGGGGAAGTTGCTTGGGCATATTGTCTTTCAGAAGGGTATATCCATAGACCCTGATAGAGTCGAAGCATTGCTGAATCTACAAATGTCTGACAGCAAGAAAGAGATGCGATCCTTTTTTGGGAAGATCAACTTTGTGCGACGGTTCATCAAAGGATTTGCAGAAATAGTTAAACCACTCAATGAGATGATGAAAAAGGATACCAAGATTGAGTAGAGTCCTAAATCAAAGTGGGCATTCACCCAAATCAAACAGACCATAACGGAAGCACCGGTCTTGGCTAGTTCGGACTATTCCCTTCCATTTTACATTTACTCGTTTGCTTCGCCGCATTCCGCTGCGGCAATGTTGACCCAAAAGGTTGAAGGGGAAGAAAGACCAATAGCTTTCATGAGTTCCCCCTTCAAGAATGCCGAAGTTCGATATTCATCTCTAGAAAAATAGGCCTTTGCTCTAGTTCGCGCCGTGAAGAAATTCTGGCATTACATTCTCCGGAGCAAAGTTCACACTATCATTTCGGACCAGGCCGTTAAATCTCTGCTGATGCAGAGTGAATTGGGTGAGAGATGGGGGAAGTGGATGGCCATCCTCCAGGAATATGACTTAGAAATGCAGCCCATGAAAATAGTCTGAGGCCAAGGACTAAGTCGGGCGATAGCAAAGGAGACTCCCCACATAAAATGTCAAACTTACACAGTGGAGTCCATCACCCAAGACCCATGGTATACCGATTTAGTATATTTGTTGCTAAATAACAAATGTCCGGAGGGGTTACCTCCCCACAAACGCCACGCTCTACGGATGAAAAGCGCACACTTCATGATCAAAAACTCCGCGCTTTATCGTAGAAACTACGAGGGAGTGTACCTCCAGTGCACCGATAGAGACCAAGCTGCGAGAATAATCGATGAATTCCATGGACACTTTAGAATCGGGCATGGTTCTGCTGACGCCACTGCCCACCACATCCTTCAGGCTGGATATTATTGGCCCTGTATATTCAAAGACGTTTACGCTCATGTAAGGAAATGCCACATTTGCCAAACCGCAGCGCACCGTGAGCGTAACCCAGTGATGCCTCTGCAACGAGTCTACGAGGCTAGACCCTTCGCCCAATGGGCATTTGACTTCATTTGGGAGATCAATCCCAACTCATCTGCCAACCACCGATACATCCTTACTGCGACTGACTATTGCACTCAGTGGTCCAAAGCTATACCTTGCAAAAACAATATGGTAGACGTAGTTATTAAGTTCTTGGAAGAAAATATCGTCACATAGTTTGGAATGCCCTTTGCTTTGGTATGTGACAATGGTTCAGAATTTTCCTCAGCACAGTTACTTGAATGGACCTACAATCGAAAGATCACACTGAAGTTCTCCAGCAACTATTACCCCCAGGGAAACGACGTTGTTGAATCAACGAATAAAAATCTGCTTGAAGTGATCAAACACCTGTTAGAACAAAATCCCCAGGATTGGCATCAAAAGCTGAAATTTGCCCTCTGGGTGGATTGCATTCATATTAAGGCCACCCTGGGAACATCACCATTCCACTTGGCTTATGGACAGAACCCTGTATTCCCAGTCAACTTACAGATCCCAGTTTTACAGTTCATGCAGGAATTTAGCAACAGGGATAACATCGTGGAGGTTTGGCTCTAGAATCTGGTGCGAATGGAGGAACAGCGGGACAGAGCCCTTGAACATTTCGCGCGTCATCAACCAGTGGTAAAAAGATGGTTTGACAGAAGAGCCCAATATAAAGCTTTTCAGATCTCAGATCTAGTCCTGCTGTGGGACAAGGCCCGGGAGAAGAAGGGAAAACACACCAAATTCCAACGGCTCTGGCTTGGACCATATCTGATCTCAGAAATCATCGGGGCAAATACTTACCGCCTCAACACCTTGACTAGGGAACTTGTCACATTGCCTGTTAATGGACAGTTTCTCAAACACTATTTCAAATAAGGTGAGCTCGTCCTAAGTTGTATTATATGTAAAGCTTTCCGCTTGTGAATAGTTCCCTCCGGGTGCCTCATGCGAGGTACCCTGCCTTGTAAATGGCCTCGTTGGCTGTCCTCCGGGGTAGTCCTCTTTTGTCATCTTTGTTTTCATCTTCGGTTTTCTTTCGGTCCCAGTGTTTTGTTCCGCCTTGCAGGAATTGGAATGCTTCACATAACTTTGGCCTCTGGTACAATTTCTACGGCATGGCAAACTTTAGAATCTATCTTTAGCACGGTGGAATCGACCTAGTCTCCGAGGTTGTTTCACAGGTTATGGCGCATTTTGAAGAATCTCCATTGGGTGTTTTCTCCGGGAGTCTGGCAATCAGTGAACAAAATAATAATTCAAGGAACAAGTAATCGGACACACCAAGGGTATATCCGTTGTACTCTTTGATTGGCCCAGGTCTGAAAAGCTAAAGGAATTCTTCCCGGGTCCGGAGCTTTATCCCCTCTTCAAATATCCAAACGTAGGTGGATAGGTGAAAGGAGTATCGCCATTAAGATTAGCTAAGCTTAAGCTTATTGGTGAACGAAGTACTGCCTTCCCCACCCAGAAACAAATAAAATAATAAGAGGAAAAGTGGGATACAACTCCGGTCTCCGGGAAAAATGAGCAAATTGATGACTGGTTTGATGTGATTAGTACCTCTTCTCTACTCCTCCCAAAGGTCATCGGCTTGATTTCCTTCCAAAGCACACACAACACCACTAACAAAGGACTACGGACTAACTCCTGCGTGGTTGAATTCTCTTGGATATGTTGCTCTTTGCCTGTCAGACGTTTCAGGAAGCGGCTTGTTCCAGCTTTGCTAACCAGAGATTCTTTAGTTCTCAAATGCGATAAGGAATTTGTCCTAGATAGTCACCATTTGTTATGACCTGCATCCCTGTCCCTACATTTTGTGTGCAAAATGTTGGGTCCCCCTTTTTTTTTCTCTTGCTTTTTCCTGCTTTTGGTTTGCGGTTTCGCTTGTCTTTTTCCTTTTTGTTTTCTTTCTCCGGGGTTTACTTCCCCGGTGTGGCATTTTGTTGTTTGTTTTCTATCTCTGGGACTCCGGTCCCAGAGGTTGTCTTCTGTTGGGAAGAAGATTCTGGACTCTGAGACTCTTTGTCGTGATGTTCTTAGGGACATCATCACAAGGAATCCCCGGGCCCGGAGTCTGGAGGTTTTGCCTGTCCGGAGATCGCCGAAAGGAAGAGGATTGCCTTTTTACCGCGGGTATAAATAGAAATTATCTGTCACTTTCACACTTACCATGATTAAAAAACCTTAGAGTGAATTAGAGCAATTTTAAAGCGATTAATAGAGCATTTGAAGAGAATTCATGATAATCAAAGCTTAACACCTTCTGCGTTCTCAGGCAAGTGCAAGCGCTTCGTGGTGGTGCTCCCAATCAGTTGACCGTTCAGGGTCCTGCAGTAAACCCTTCTCTGTCCTCCACCTTCTGTGTTCTTAGGTTGGTGCTTCCACCTTCCCTCTCTCTTTTGCTTCCATTTTCTAGTTTTGCTTCAGTTTTTGGTCTTGTTCTTGTTCGTCTGGTTTTCTTTCATTTCTCGGTCGTGTCTAGTCCTTCGTTTCTGGTTTCGCAGCCCGTTGGTGGGTCGGCTCTGCCAGAGGATTGTCCACCCTCTGTGCAGAAGATGTTTCTATAAATAGTGTAAATAGTTGTCTGTATGTAAGTGTATAGGTAAGTTGTATATGTGTGTTTCTGCTCTGCCTGGTTTTCCCGCGGATGTCATCCCGCATTGTTTATTCATGTATATATGTTTGTAGTTGTAAGGTGCCTTCTGTATATCTTTCCATTCCCTATATATATCCCTTGGCTTCATGTATATCCTTCCAGGTGAATCGACAAGCTTGTTGAGTCACTTTTGCTTTTGGTCTTCCCCCTTCAAGTTCGCTTCGAGGCAGGAAACCACCTATTTGAAACCTGGCTCCCCGCTAGTTTCAAACAGGCGGTTTTCTCTCTCCTCCATCAAGTCTGTCAGAACCTCATTTACGTCCCATGCGTGCAATCAATTCTAGCCAAGTGGCTTTCCCTTTTCACGCGTTTGAACAGTTGGCTTCGTCATCATCGCCATCACATCTATTTAATGCCAACGCACGTGACGTCCACGTGGACTTGACAACCTGCCTTTTCACATATCTTTGCTAACAGTCATTTTTCTAGGCTTTGGGCCTCTTGCCATCGTCCATCCCATGTCTTTTCCAAGTGTGATAAGATTCCCTAGACCTGGATATGTTGATACTTTAAGTTCACGATATATTTTACTTTTGGGTTAGCTTTGCATGATACTAACCTTTCAGGAAACCCAACACCGCGGTGGTAAGATCTCCGGACCCCGGAATAACTATTTTATTTTGATAAAAATATTCTGATGGTCACTTTTCCTTGCAGGTTCCCGGACTTCGTCTTCTAAATATGTCTGAAGCGTCCGCATCATCTCCTCCCAGAAGTCCAGAACTACCAACAGCGATGGAAACCAGGGCCGTAATGAAATCTAAAATGGAGAGGGCCCTGGAGAAACTGCCCCTCACCATGAAGTTTGTACAAAACAACAACATTACGGGCTCAAAGATTGAGTCCAAGGATAAACTCATAACCGACACCAGCGTCAGAATGTGGGCAGAGATGCAGGCCCTGGTAAAAGTGATGCACATCCAGCGACAGGCTGGAGATCAACTAGCGATTAATGTCGGAGGTTCTGGGATCCTCCAGGAAGCTTGCTTCCCTTGCTCCGTGCAGTCTTCGGAGCTCATCTTAACACTGGCTGCCAACTACAACTCTTCCGTCCGGGCCGTCACATTTCGGGCGGGATTAGGAGTCCCACAATTCAACAGAGCCACAGTGATTACAAGGGCTGATCCCTTGGATCAATTTACTCAACTGGAGGATGCTTCCTGGGTGTACATGAACACCCATTGGCTCAAGGCCCTGAAGAGGGATCCAAAGAGAATGAAGATAGAAATCCCTCGCTCTGAATTCAAGGAGAGCATCCAAATGGGGATAATAGCATTAGCCCGGGTATTTGGGCAACCCTCCGCCCAGGAGTTTACAAAATGGATGTATTATTTCCTCCTCGGCATCTCCACCAAGGGAGAATTCTTTGACTAGGCTGCAATAATCTCCAATCATGTCGACTCCCAGTTCCTCCAGGTGGACAAGAAAAAGAAGTTCTACATGTCTTCTTACATTTTCTAGGCCCTAGCTCAGGAGAGGCCCCACTCTAACGGCCTACTTACAGATGGCATGCTCGGGATGGGCCCGGAACAAAAAGCACCATGGGACCATTTCCCACAGATTCAATGGGAGGCCAGCTTCCCCAGTTTTTGCCAGGTAAACGACGCGTTCGTTTACTACCATCTACTCACGCCCACCCGGGATGTCGGATACCGCCTATCCACTGAGGCGATGAAGTTAATTAGTAGTTATGGACACTACTACATTCAGTTCCAACAACATACATACATTAGGGTCACTGGCTTCTCCGGGAAACCCTACTTGTTGCCCAGATATTGCGGGGACAAGATTGTGCTGCTGGAATATTGCCGGCAGATGATGGAATTTCACACCTTCTTTGCCCTTAAGAAGGTCCCCAACGTCTCATTCCCAATCACCTATGGGAACTACACCTGCAGTCTGGCTGCCACAAAAGAGGCGGACAATGAGCTGAAAAGTTATAACTTGCAGGAATTCTATCTGGCGCGGAAGAACTTTGATCCGCATGGAAAAATAGCAACGGCAATGCCCCGGGCTTCAGAGCCCCATCAAATACACATGGAGGACTTCTGGGCAGATTTCTAAGATTATGTGTAGGTGCAAAGCCGGCACTATATCAGAATGACAGCCGGAATGATGCAAGAACTGAAGCTCCAGAGATTCCCTCCGGGCTTCTCTGACGCCGCCCCCACCATCGATCCCCAGTACAAAGAAAAGGGGATCGATAAGTTGGCACTGCCAGCAATGGATTGGGCCGCCCAGGAGGGGCCCACAATTGAGGACTTCACTCGATATGTGGTCGAGCGAAATCATGCCTATTTCAAGAGGGTGTGCCCCGGGAGTATGTGTCAAGCTCCCCAACCGGTGCCAAAGCAAACACCACAGCCGGTACCAAGATTGACCCCGGGGGCCGAGACCTCCTCGCAGGGCGCAGACAAGGGAAAAGGGATAGCTACAACACCCTCCGCACAGGAAGTCCCTATTCAGGAATAGATCAAGCAATCTGTGGCAACCTCCCAGCAAATGAGGGATCAGTTAATAACGAGGCTGGCCACTCCCCCACTCATGGCCAGACCAATTCGTCCTCCATCCTCCCCGTCGCTGGCAGCCTTAATGGTCAAGGCAACAGGGGTGGATCCCATGGAGGCAGTAGCTATAGCCGATGTGGGGCCACCTTTGGTCACCCGAAGGAAGAGGAAGCACATAAAATAGCCCAAGGTAGAACTAGCGCCAGCGGCATCCCTCCCCCGGGAAGTAGAGATCCTTTCTTCCAATTCCCCAGAACCGGAGAAAGAAATAGAGCCTGCAGAGGTCCCAGCCAGTCCCCCTCTGCAAGAGGAATTTGATGATGTATTTGCAACCAATAAGTTCAGAAACTTGCAAGGGGATGATACACAAGCAGGGATAGAAGTCCCAGAGAAAGAAGCAGGGGCTGCGGACCAAGAAGACCCAGAACAGGAACCTGCGCAAGAGCAAGAGTAGGAGATAGAAGAAAAGGAGCCGGAACTGAAAATTATCCCCAGGGCTCAAGAGATGCAAGGTCCGGGAGTGGACCAACTAAATCTAGGTGAACAAATGGCATCCGCTAGGCGAACCAAACCTCTGGGAATAACCATAAACCCAGCCACCATGTTCCTAAGGCCACTCCTGGGGGAAACCTTCGGGCAGGTTATCACAGCAGCCCAAACTCTAAATCTTGGCCCGATACCTCCCCTACTACCGATAGAAGAAGAAATTCTAGCAGAAGAAGAAGAGAAGCAGCTTGAAGAGGAAATCCCCGAAGAAGCCTACCAAGGTCAAGACCCAACAATAGACACACAGGACAAGGCTGAGGAGATGGAGGTTGACAAAGAAAATATTGCTGCAGAAGAAGTTCAGGTAGGGAGGACGTTTGAGGTCCACAACAATGAGGAGCAATAGCCACCGGAGACTGGGAGGGAATCAGGAGAACAAGTTCTGGTAGGAAGGCCACCTCTCCCACCTCAGTGGCTGGTAGAGAGAAAAAAGAGAAAATCTCAGTCCGCTCCGGTGATTCCTCTCTCCCTGGCCGAAATGATGGCCCAAGTTCAGGCCCCGACGAAGGTGAAGAAAGCCCGGACAGTTCATACTCTGCGAACTGGGCCAGGCAGAGAAACCATTGCCATTATGGGGACACCTCCCCCAGACGCTGATGAAGCAACTGTAGATCCCGCAGATTACAATATTTCAGAGGTATCCCTGGGCAAAAGAGAAAAGCAAGGCGAGGTAGACTTGCTTAAGGAGGCAGCAAGGGCAGTTGAAGCCCAATACAAAAAGGAGGCCCAGAGGCTTAAAGCTGAGAAAGAGAAGAATGCAAATCTTATGGGATTGCTTACCGAGCTGGCTAGACCCATCAATGAGGCCCCTCCAGAAACCTCCACAACTGAAGAATTACCGCAGAGCGACATAGACTCCCTGCAAGTAATGAAAAAGAAGGCCCAAGCAGTAGATGAATGGGTCGCCCTACAGATAGGAAACACCTGGCGTTTCCTAGCGTCCACACTCCCAGACTTATACACAACCCAACAAATTATTCATCAGGCGGAAGCACTCATTGAGCAGTGGGAGAGTGACGCTGAAAATTACCAAGCATGGAAGGTGGAGCTCGAAGAGCTCCTCAACTTAGGAGAAGACATAATTTCTGAATCCAGAATTCTGGGTGAGGAATCATTTGATTTTGTGAGAACTCAGCACTCTAGACATGACCTCACATTGGAGGTGACCAAGCAACTGGTAGAGTCCTTGCAGGAAAAGGTAAACCTTGTAAAATATTCTTCTAATTTATACAAGTCTTTTGTGATAAAGGCTTCCGAGGCTGATCCCCTTAGT
>MU227884.1:2543950-2555890 GCA_018584345.1 Thuja plicata
TCTTTTGTAGGGTGGCGCAGGTAGTACCGGCCCCCGGATATTGTATTTTATTGAGACATGATGTAAATAGGGTTAGGGTTAAGAGAGTTGTGTAAATAGGCAGATCGGCCCATTTCCAGGGGTCGGCAAAATTGATGATTTTGTTGTCCATAGCAATAGCAAAGAAACTTCTCTTTTTTTTAGTTGCAGAGCTCGATGCTCCATTGTTCTATTCTTAATAGTTATATGCTCCCTTGGAGCCACCATTGTATCACGCACCAATGCTTGCTGGACTGAATATTAATGAAGAAGGAAGGATTCTTGGCAATGATGTTGTTGGCGTTATTGCTTCTGAGTTAATGGTATTTCATGCTTTAACGTTTTGTATGTCTTTTACTCTGGTATGTTAGAGTAGATTAACGACCTCTTTATTCCCGCTACTGATAAAATGCTAGCTGATGGTTATGTATTTCTTTGGTATTTAGTATAGTTTACCAGGGTATTATCGATGTTCTGGACATTTTAGCATGACTATAATTAGATGAAATACTTCTAACCCTGCAGGATCTTTTTTTCATTTTATTTGCTAAGTATAGAACGCTCGGGAAAACCCTACTTTGATCGAATCCCCAGAGAAGATGAGTTGAAGAAACCAGCTATCCCCCTTGAAAATAGTCACCTCTCCTAACCAAGCCCCGCACCGTCGTGACCTGACACACAGGTGCTTGGAGGCCCGGAGGATTTATTCCCCCGAACAACCTTTACAGGCGGAGTTGGCCGATTTCCCCGGAACCTGGTGACAACTTATGACTGTTGGCAGACCCGGTCAGCGAAACATCGTCAACAGAAACTGGCGCTAGAAGGAGGGTATGAGCTCATCCCCCTCCCAAGATTCTGATTTTACACCTTCTGAGGGTTCCCCGAGTTGTAGTTTTAGGAGACAAACCTTTAGTGGGATTGGGTCTTTTTCCCCAGCTAAATTTGAAAGAGTCCTTAGGTCGGCCCCTAATCCTGAAAGGTTTGTCAAACTTGAGCCCCCTGCTCAAAAGAAACGGACCTCAAAAGTCACATTAGCCACTGTTGTTTAGGGATCTACCATAACTCTGAATACTCAAACTCCCCAAACAGTCTCGGGAACCAGTACCCAAACCACTACCTAGCATATAGTTCCCCCAATGGCTGCATATTTCAGAAACACTGGGTCCCCAATGGGCACTTTTTCGGGCGCAACCAATGATTTACCCTCTCACCCGAAAAAGATCTACCCATGATACGAGCACCTAGGCTCGCGAACCGTAGAAGAAAACTTACAGGCATACAAAGATGCCATGAATCGACACCGGATCCAGCATGAAGATGTTGTGACCCGTATGTTCCCGCTGTCCTTAGGAAAAAGCGAGTTGAACTGGTACCTTAACTTGACTACCAACTCCATCAACATTTGGCAGCATATGGAGGACGCCTTTCTGGCTGCCTTTCGTATACATGTGGACCCAGCATGGTCCCACAGCCAGTTCATCTCCATTAGGAAGGAACCTAATGAACCTCTCGCAGCATTCAACCATAGGTTCCAACGCGCCCTGAAGCGGTGCACGGGTCCTTTTATTCCATCTCCAGACGTAACCATACAGACTTATCTTAATGCGATGGACCCTTTTGTTGCCACCCTCCTTTGGAGAATGACCGCCCCGGGCGACCGGGATACCTTGGAAAAAGTCTACAACCTAGCCCTAGAGCTGTCACGCGGTCTGAACAAATCCCCGGGCGGGATTGGGCAGAGCACACCTTTCAACATGATCCCCGGCGGAACTGCATATGCCGGGGAATACAACCCCAATCTGGCAATAGGTGCCCCCTCGATGGCGATGAATCCTCCGCCACTCGTGATAGACCAATAGGCACGGTATGTTTATCCTGCCTAGACCCAAATCACACCAGGTCTGGAAGTCTTCCCTTGGAACCAGCCGCAGCAGACACAACCCTCCGGAGTGCCATTCTTCCAGTCGTCCGCGAATGGGGGATTGCCGCCCTTGACTCCAGCTAATCCTGCTACCTTCCCGGGAAACCAGCAACAACAACAGCTGCCACATTGTGATGCTAACACTCAGGTGACCGCCGAGGTTGAATCCCTCCGGCGAATGTTGTCCACATTGACCATGGACATGGGCCAACTAAAGGCGGGGTCCTACGCACAACAGAACTCGAATTCCCAGAGGGAAAATATTTTCTCCAGCCAACGAAACAACAATGCCGGAGGGAGAAATTTCAACAACGGGCCTCGGCCCAATCAGCAGCAATGGAATAACAACACAAACATCAGAGGCCTGCCTCCGAACCATAACGCCAACCAAAATGGTGCTGGACCATCACATTTCACACCAGTCACAGACTTCTAGCCCATGACTAACTGGTGTAGACTACACGATACTGGTTCACACAATGAGGTAAATTGCGCCACTTTGGAGAAGGTCATCATGATCTCCCAGCTGGACAGGTAGCAATCACATGATACTACTCCCCAAGAGCCTCCTGTCCAAGAGACAACCCACAGTGCCTTCACCTGTGATACCATCTTCTTCGGGACTTTCGGGGAAGATGAAGAAGAATCTGAATTGCAGGGATTCTTTGATGAATCTATCCCGCCCTTTGAAGCCAACGCCTTTACTAACCCGCGGGCTCCATATAATACCTGGAGTTAGGCTGGTAAAGGACCAGCTTACACGCGTACACCTCCTGTCAAAGATACTCCTCCTCCCTGGGATAATGCGACTGATCGACCCATACCTCCGAAAGGTCCTAGCCCTAACCACGCGAAAGACCTCACCGAGGAAAATCACCCATTCCCGGGAGGGAGATTCGATATCATGAAGGTGTTAGAGCAGACCACTGCCTCCATGACCTTGATGGAGGTTTTGTTGAATTGTCCCGAGCAGAAGAAGTCTCTTCTGAAACTCTTAGGAAACCTAGAAGCTATCAGTCGCCCACCCAAGACTGTCTCATTCAAAGATGCTAATGCGGCTATCTTCCGCGGAAACAATGAATATCCTCCCTTCTTACTAGGCTTGAATAAACACGGTAAGAACATACACAATTGCCCAGTAGATTCTGGAGCTTCAGGTAACATCATGCCCTTGTCCATTTGTCAGAAGCTCATATTCCACCCCACCCCCTCTAATGGTGCAGTAATCCAGCTGGATAAGACGGCTGTGAAAATGGTGGGGGAATTGAAGAACATCCGGATACATCTTATCCAGGACCCCAGGATAGCCAGCATCATTGACATCCAAGTGGTGGACATCCTAGAGACTTACGGGATGTTACTAAGTCAGAATTGGTCTAAGTCCTTGTATGGATACTTTTCGACCGACTTCACCCACCTATGGCTTCAATGGGAAGGAGAATCAAATAAGATCCGGGTCGAAAGTGAACCCTGGATGAAACAGGCCCTTACCGAGGTGGGGAGGGTCAACAAAGTCTTTTTCTCTGAGACTTCTCTGGGGGTGTATAAACCTTTTGAAATTTTAACATTTGATTTCTTCCCCGGAGAAGATCCTGCCGTATTGCAGAGAGCCCAAAGCCTAGAAGAAAAGATGAGAGTTGAGGTCAGCTCTCAAGGCGCCACAGCAACCCTTGCCACACTCCTGTCCAGCACTTGGTGCCGAGTACACTACCAAAAACATTCAGAACTTGAGTGTGGGTCGTGCCTCTCGATCGCTAACCAGCACCTTGATACCCTCCGGAACAAATGGCATGCAACTGATTCCCCGAGACCCAGTGTCCCTGTGGGATGCGCTCCTTTGGCATCATCCCCCGAAGAATCCCAAACCCAAACTCCGGAGGGAAATTCTACTCTCACGTCGGTAGTCCGAGAGATTCACCCCGAGTCCCCCAGCAATAATCCAAAGAAAACTCCCCCTCCCCAGCCCCAAGTTGCAAACAATGACTTATGGACCCTTAAGTTCGATGGGTCCCGATCCAAAAAAGGCTGTGGGGCTGGGGTAGAATTAATCAACCCACGAGGGAAATCCTTCCTCGCGTCCTACAGGCTGTAGTTTAAGTGTACAAACAACGTTACAGAGTACGAGGCTTTGGTCCTTGGACTCTTATTTGCATTAAGGAAAGGTGTCACCCGCCTCCGGGCTCTGGGTGATTCAGAGTTGATCGTTAAACAAGTATGGAGTCAATACACATGTCATGACAAAAGGCTGGCCGCATACCGCAACCGGGCTTGGAGCCTTATCGAAGATTTCGATGCCTTTGGAATTGACCTCATTCCCTGGCGACAGAACTATGTCCCGGACGCCCTTGTCATTTTAGCCAGCACACTTGAGCCAATGGCCGGCTCACAACTCCGGATATTTTCAGTTGAGATGGTCCCCACCCCCTTCATTCAAGACAATGTCACCCATTTTCAGGTTTTTGAAGACGATCAACACATCCTAGCCTTCATGGCCAATCGTTGTGTCTTTGAGGACCAGATAGTGGAGGAACGAGACCACGACGATACTGGGCAAGGTGATGAAGATGATGGGATCATAGACTTGCCCACCAACACCATCCCAAAGGGGATGGTTGCATTGGAACGAATCTTTGAGTCGGACTCTCGGGCCCGTGAGAAGGTGTCATCCTCCGCTGAGGGAGGAAAATTTGAAAAGGTTAACATCGGCAAGCCCGGTGAAGAAAAGATCATCCACATCGGTACCTCCTGCTCCCCTGAAGAGAAGGATAATATTATCGCGGTTCTCCAAGAATATATTGATGTAATTGCCTGGGGTTATGAAGACCTAAAGACATATGATACATCCATCATGACCCTCACCATTCCCCTGAAACTAGACGCTAGGCCCTTTCGGCAAAAGCAAAGACTAGTCAACCCCCTGATAGAGCCCCTGATTCGTCAAGAGGTAGAAAAACTACTATCAGCTCAGATAATCTTCCCAATCCGGCATACTACATGGGTTTCCAACCTAGTCCCAGTCAGGAAGAAAAACGGTGAGATCTGTCTTTGCGTGGATTTCTGAAATTTGAACAAGGCATCCAAAAAAGATAATCACCCTCCCTTCGTTGGATGAGGTGTTGCAGATAGTAAATGGATCTCAGATGATGTCATTCTTGGATGGATATTTGGGGTACAACCAGGTCATGGTCAAGTATGAGGACAGAGAGAAAACAACGTTTACCACCAAGTGGGGAACGTTTGCGTACAGAAGAATGCCCTTTGGCCTGAGCAATGCAAGGGCTACATTTCAAAAGGCCATGGACATTGCGTTCAAAGGCCTCGTAAATTGGTGCATAATCATCTACATGGATGAATTGACTATCTTCTCCCAGGACAAGCGTGACCATCCCGCCCACCTCGCTCAGATTTGCGAGAGATGTCGCCGGTATGGAATCTCCATCAACCCCAAGAAGTGCATATTCGGGGTCACCGAGGGGAAGTTGCTTGGGCATATTGTCTCTGAGAAGGGTATATCCATAGACCCTGATAGAGTCGAAGCATTGCTGAATCTACAGATGCCTGGCAGCAAGAAAGAGATGCGATCCTTTTTTGGGAATATCAACCTTGTGCGACGGTTCATCACAGGATTCACAGAAATAGTTAAACCACTCAATGAGATGATGAAAAAGGATACCAAGATTGAGTGGAGTCCTGAAGCAAAGCGGGCGTTCACCCAAATCAAACAGACCATAACGGAAGCACCAGTCTTGGCTAGTCTGGACTATTCCCTTCCATTTTACATTTACTCGTTTGCTTTGCCGCATTCCGCTGCGGCAGTGTTGACCCAAAAGGTTGAAGGGGAAGAAAGACCAATAGATTTCATGAGTTCCCCCTTCAAGAACGCCGAAGTCTTGTATTCATCTCTAGAAAAATAGGCCTTTGCTCTAGTTCGTGCAGTGAAGAAATTTCGGCATTACATTCATCGGAGCAAAGTTCACACTATCATTCCGGACCAGGCCGTTAAATCTCTACTAATGTAGAGTGAATTGGGTGAGAGACGGGAGAAGTTGATGGCCATCCTCCACGAATATGACTTAGAAATGCAGCCCATGAAAATAGTCTGAGGCCAAGGACTAAGTCGGGCGATAGCAGAGGAGACTCCCCACATAGAATGCCAAACTTACACAGTGGAGTCCATCACCCAAGACCCATGGTATACCAATTTAGTATATCTGTTGCTAAATAACAAATGTCTGGAGGGGTTACCTCCCCACAAACGCCGCGCTCTGTGGATGAAAAGCGCACACTTCATGATCAAAAACTCTGAGCTTTACCGCAGAAACTACGAGGGAGTGTACCTCCGGTGCATCGATAGAGACCAAGCTGCGAGAATAATCGATGAATTCCATGGACAGTTTGGAACTGGGCATGGTTCAGCTGACGCCACTGCCCACCAGATCCTTCAGGCCGGATATTATTAGCCCTGTATATTCAAAGATTTTTACGCTCATGTAATGAAATGCCACATTTGCCAAACCGCAGCGCACCATGAGCGTAACCCAGCGATGCCTCTGCAACCAGTCTACGAGTCTAGACCCTTCACCCAATGGGCATTTGACTTCATCGGGGAGATCAATCCCAACTCATCTGCCAACCACCGATACATCCTTACTGTGACTGACTATTGCACTCGGTGGTCCGAAGCTATACCTTGCAAAAACAATACGGCAGACGTAGTTATTAAGTTCTTGGAAGAAAATATCGTCACATGGTTTGGAATGCCCTTTACTTTGGTATGTGACAATGGTCTGGCATTTTCCTAAGCACAATTACTTGAATGGACCTACAATCGAAAGATCACACTGAAGTTCTCCAGCAACTATTACCCCCAGGGAAACGGCGTTGCTAAATCAACGAACAAAAATTTGCTTGAAGTGATCAAACACCTATTAGAACAAAATCCCCGGGATTGGCATCAAAAGCTGAAATTTGCCCTGTGGGCGGATCGCATTCGTATTAAGGCCACCCTAGGAACATCACCATTCCACTTGGTTTATGGCCAGAACCCTATATTCCCAGTCAACTTACAGATCCCAGTTTTACATTTCATGCAGGAATTTAGCAACAGGGATAACATCGTGGAGGTTCAGCTCTTGAATCTGGTGCGAATGGAGGAACAGTGGGACGCGGCCCTTGAACATTTTGCGCGTCATCAAGCAGTGGTAAAAACATGGTTTGACAGAAGAGCCCAATATAAAGCTTTTCAGATCTTGGATCTAGTCCTACTATGGGACAAGGCCCGGGAGAAGAAGGGAAAACACACCAAATTCCAACGGCTCTGGCTTGGACCATATCTGATCTCAGAAATCTGCGGGGCAAATACTTACCGCCTCAACACCTTGACTGGGGAACCTGTCGCATTGCCCGTTAATGGACAGTTTCTCAAACTCTATTTTGAATAAGGTGAGCTCGTCCTAAGTTGTATTATATGTAAAGCTTTCCGCTTGTGAATAGTTCCCTCCGGGTGCCTCGTACGAGGTACCCTGCCTTGTAAATGGCCTCGTCGGCTGTCCTCCGGGGCAGTCCTCTTTTGTCATCTTTATTTTCATCTTCGATTTTCTTTCGGTCCCGGTGTTTTGTTCCGCCTTGCAGGAATTGGAATGCTTCACATAACTTTGGCCTCTGGTACAATGTCTACGGCATGGCGAACTTTAGAATTTATCTTTAGCACGGTGGAATCGACCTAGTCTCCGGGGTTGTTTCACAGGTTATGGCGCATTTTGAAGAATCTCCATTGAGTGTTTTCTCCGGGAGTCTGGCAATCAGTGAACAAAATAATAATTCAAGGAACAAGTAATCGGACACACCGAGGGTAGATCGGTTGTACTCTTTGACTGGCCCAGGTCTGAAAAGCTAAAGGAATTCTTCCCGGGTCTGGAGCTTTATCCCCTCTTCAAATATCCAAACGTAGGTGGATAGGTGAAAGGAGTACCGCCATTAAGATTAGCTAAGCTTAAGCTTATTGGTGAAAGAAGTACCGCCTTCCCCACCTAGAAACAAATAAAATAACAAGAGGAAAAGTGGGATAGAACTCCGGTCTCTGGGGAAAACGAGAAAATTGATGACTGGTTTGATGTGATTAGTACCTCTTCTCTACTCCTCCCAAAGGTCATCGGCTTGATTTCCTTCCAAAGCACACACGACACCACTGACAAAGGACTACGAACTAACTCCTGCGTGGTTGGATTCTCTCGGATATGTTGCTCTTTGCCTGTCAGACGTTTCGGGAAGTGGCTTGTTCCAGCTTTGCTAACCAGAGATTCTTTAGTTCTCAAATGCGATAAGGCATTTGTCCTAGATAGTCTCCATTTGTTATGCCCTGCATCCCCATCCCTACATTTTGTGTGCAAAATGATGGGTCCCCCTTTTTTTTTCTCTTGCTTTTGCCTGCTTTTGGTTTGCGATTTCGCTTGTCTTTTTCCTTTTTGTTTTCTTTCTCTGGGGTTTTCTTCCCCGGTGTGGCGTTTTGTTGTTTATTTTCTGTCTCCGGTCCTGGAGGTTGTCTTCTGTTGGGAACCAGATTCTGGACTCCGGGACTCTTCATCGTGATGTTCTTAGGGACATCATCACGAGGAATCCCCGAGCCCGGAGTCCGGAGGTTTTCCCTGTCCGGAGATCGCCGGAAGGAAGAGGATTTCCTTTTTACCGCAGGTATAAATAGAAATTATCTGTCACTTTCACACTTACCATGATTAAAAAACCTTAGAGTGAATTAGAGCGATTTTAAAGTGATTAACAGAGCATTTGCAGAGAATTCATGATAATCAAAGCTTAACACCTTCTGCGTTCTCAGGCAAGTGCAAGCGCTTCGTGGTGGTGCTCCCGATCAGTTGACCGTTCAGGCTCCCGCGGTAAACCCTTCCCTGTCCTCCGCCTTCTGCGTTCTCAGGTTGGTGCTTCCGCCTTCCCTCCTCTCTCTTTTGCTTCCGTTTTCCAGTTTTGCTTCGGTTTTTGGTCTTATTCTTGTTCATCTGGTTTTGTTTCGTTTCTCGGTCGTGTCTGGTCCTTCATTTCTGGTTTCGCCACCTGTTGGTGGGTCGGCTCTGCCAGAGGGTTGTCCACCCTCTGTGCAGAAGATGTTTCTGTAAATAGTGTGAATAGTGGTCTGTTTGTAAGTGTATAGGTAAGTTGTATATGTGTGTTTTTGCTCTGCCTGGTTTTCCCGCGGACGTCGTCCCGCATTGTATATTCATGTATATATGTTTGTAGTTGTAAGGTGCCTTCTGTATATCTTTCCATTCCCTATATATATCCCTCAGCTTCGTGTATATCCTTCCAGGTGACTCGACAAGCTGGTCGAGTCGCCTTTGCTTCTGGTCTTCCGCCTTCAAGTTCGCTTTGAGGCAGGAAACCACCTGTTTGAAACCCGGCTCCCCGCTGGTTTCAAACAGGAAGTTTTCTCTCTCCTCCATCAAGTCTGTCAGAACCTCATTTACGTCCCATGCTCACAATCAATTCCAGCCAAGTGGCTTTCCCTTTTTGTGTGTTTGAACAGTTGGCTCCGTCGTCATCGCCATCACATCTATTTAATGCCAACGCACATGGCATCGTGGCATCCACGTGGACTCGACAACCTGCCTTTTCACATATATTTGCTAACGGTCATTTTTTCGGGCTTCAGGCCTCTTGCTATCGTCCATCCCGTGTCTTTGCCAAGTGTGATAAGATTCCCCAGACCCGGATATGTTGATACTTTAAGTTCACGATATATTTTGCTTTTCGGTTATCTTTGCATGATACTAACTTTTTAGGAAAGCCAACACCGCGGTGGTAAGATCTCCGGACCCCAGAATAACTATTTTATTTTGATAAAAATATTCTGACGGTCGCTTTGCCTTGCAGGTTCCCGGACTTCGTCTTCTAAATATGTCCGAAGCGTTCGCATCATCTCCTCCCGGAAGTCTGGAACTACCAACAGCGACAGAAACCAGGGCCGCAATGAAATCTAAAATGGAGAGGGCCCTGGAGAAACTGCCCCTCACCATGAAGTTCGTACAGAACAACAACATTACGGGCTCAAAGATTGCGTCCAAGGTTAAACTCATAACCGACACCAGCGTCAGAATGTGGGCAGAGATGCAGGCCCTAGTAAAAGTGATGCACATCCAGCAACAGGCTGGAGATCAACTAGCGATTAACGTCGAAAGTTCTGGGATCCTCCGGGAAGCTTGCTTCCCTTGCTCCGTGCAGTCTCCGGAGCTCATCTTAACACTGGCTGCCAACTACAACTCTTCCGTCTGGGCCGTCATGCTTGCGGGCACGGAACCTACAGGATACCCCACTCCTCTAGTATCCCTCGACCCAGACACATTCTGGGCGGGATTAGGAATCCCACAATTCGACAGAGCCATAGTGGTTACAAGGGCTTATGCCTTGGACCAATTTACTCAACTGGAGGATGCTGCCCGGGTGTACATGAACACCCACTGGCTCAAGACCCCGAAGAGGGATCCAAAGATAATGAAGATAGAAATCCCCCGCTCTGAATTCAAGGAAAGCATCCAAATGGGGATAATAGCATTAGCACGGGTATTTGGGCAACCCTCCGCCTAGGAGTTTGCAAAATGGATGTATCATTTCCTCCTCGGCATCTCCACCAAGGGATAATTCTTCGACTGGGCCGCAATAATCTCCAATCATGTCGACTCCCAGTTCCTCCAGGTGGACAGGAAAAAGAAGTTCTACATGTCTTCTTACGTTTTTTGGGCCCTAGCTCAGCAGAGGCCCCACTCCAACGGCCTACTTATTGATGGCATGCTCGGGATGGGCCCAGAACAAAAAGCACCGTGGGACCATTTCCCACAGATTCAATGGGAGGCCAGCTTCCCCAGTTTCTGCCGGGTAAACGACGCGTTCATTTACTACCATCTACTCACGCCCACCTGGGATGCCGGATACCGCCTATCCACTGAGGCGATGAAGTTAATTAGTAGTTATGGACACTACTACATTCAGTTCCAGCAACATACATACATTAGGGTCACCGGCTTCTTCGGAAAACCCTACTTGTTGCCCAGACATTGCGGGGACAAGATCGTGCTGCTGAAATATTGCCGGCAGATGATGGAATTGCACACCTTCCTTGCCCTCAAGAAGGTCCCCAACATCTCGTTCCCAATCACCTGTGGGAACTACACCTGCAGTCTGGCCGCCGCAAAAGAGGTGGACAATGAGCTGAAAAGTTATAACTTGCAGGAATTCTATCTGGCGCGGAAGAACTTTGATCCGCATGGAAAAATAGCAACGGCAATGCCCCGGGCTTCAGAGCCCCATCAAATACACATGGAGGACTTCTGGGCAGATTGCCAAGACAATGTGGAGGTGCGAAGCTGGCACTATATCAGAATGACAGCCGGAATGATGCACGAACTAAAGCTCCAGAGATTCCCTCCAGGCTTCTCTGACGTCGCCCCCACCATCGATCCCCAGTACAAAGAAAAGGGGATCGATAAGTTGGCACTGCCAGCAATGGATTGGGTCGCCCAGGAGGGGCCCATAATTGAGGACTTCACTCGAGATGTGGTCGAGTGAAGTCATGCCTATTTCAAGAGGGTGTGCCCCGGGAGTATGCGTCAAGCTCCCCGACCGGCGCCAAAGCAAACACCATAGCCAGTACCAAGATTGACCCCGGGGGCCGGGACCTCCTCGCAGGGCGCAAACAAGGGAAAAGGGATAGCTACAACACCCTCCGCACAGGAAGTCCCTATTCAGGAACAGATCAAGCAATCTGTGGTAGCCTCCCTACAAATGAGAGAGCTATTAATAACGAGGCTGGCCACTCCCCTGCTCATGGCCAGACCAATTCATCCTCCATCCTCCCCGTCGCTGGCAGCCTTAATGGTCAAGGCAACGGGGGTGGATCCCATGGAGGCAGGAGCTATAGCTGATGCGGGGCCACCTTTCGTCACCCGGAGGAAGAGGAAGCACATAAAATAGCCCAAGGCAGAACCAGCGCCAGCGGC
>MU227884.1:2557322-2576414 GCA_018584345.1 Thuja plicata
TGACCTCACATTGGAGGTGACCAAGCAACTGGTAGAGTCCTTGCAGGAAAAGGTAAACCTTGTAAAATATTCTTCTAATTTATACAAGTCTTTTGTGATAAAGGCTTCCGAGGCTGATCCCCTTAGTACAGATACTTATACCCCCGAAGATTCAGTTTTGGGGAGCTTTGATGAGATAATGAAATCCCGGTATCAGTCTCCGAAGGGAATAGATGGGGCCCGGATGATGAAACTAACCAAGATGATACTTAAGGGCCATGACGCTGCAAAAATGGCAGATGAATTCAAAGGGAATGTTTCGGACCTAGGGGAACAAGTTGAAGTGGCCAGCACAGAAGGGCCAGCCTAAAAGAGATAGACGAGGATGGCATTTTCTGCCTCCTCCAGGCCTTCAGCGATAATAAGCAGCCTTGAGGTTTCTCCGGAGGCCGGGGAAAAACTCACATTGAGTATTCTTTATTCTTTTGGGGACGTAAGTTCCCGGATCCCAGAGTTCTAGATCCAACAATTTTGTATTCTTTAAATTAATCCGTGTCCCGGTCCCCGAGGCCGACCGGTCACTTTCAGAGGTGGTTAATAAAGACTGTCAGAAGGTAGTTGGCCACATCATGGAGCATCGGCTTGGCAGTTGGTCTTCTGACAAGATGGTCTTCTCAAGGTGCCGCTCAGTAGTACATCTGGCACATTAGAGACAGGGCGCCGCATTTCCCATTTATGAGGCATGTAGCCTTGATCTTCGAGGGACCTACTTTATTCTTCCTCCTTTTCCGGTTCTCTTCCCGAGACCGATTCTTCCGATGTATATTCTTATCTTATTCTTCTGACATGGCAGGCCTATTCCGTCTCCAGGTCTTTTGTAGGGTGGCGCAGGTAGTACCGGCCCCCGGATATTGTATTTTATTGAGACATGATGTAAATAGGGTTAGGGTTAAGAGAGTTGTGTAAATAGGCAGATCGGCCCATTTCCAGGGGTCGGCGAAATTGATTATTTTGTTGTCCATAGAAATAGCAAAGAAACTTCTCTTTTTTTTAGTTGCAGAGCTCGATGCTCCATTGTTCTGTTCTTAATAGTTATATGCTCCCCTGGAGCCACCATTGTATCATGCACCAGTGCTTGCTGGACTGAATATTAATGAAGAAGGAAGGATTCTTGGCAATGATGTTGTTGGCATTAGTGCTTCTGAGTTAATGGTATTTCATGCTTTAACGTTCTGTATGTCTTTTACTATGGTATGTTAGAGTAGATTAACGACCTCTTTATTCCCGCTACTGATAAAATGCTAGCTGATGGTTATGTATTTCTTCGGTATTTAGTATAGTTTACCAGGGTATTATCGATGTTCCAGACATTTTAGCATGACTATAATTAGATGAAATACTTCTAACCCTGCAGGATCTTTTTTTCATTTTATTTGCTAAGTATAGAACGCTCGGGAAAACCCTACTTCGATCGAATCTCCGGAGAAGATGAGTTGAAGAAACCAGCTATCCCCCTCAAAAATAGTCACCTCTCCCAACCGAGCCCCGCACCGTCATGACCCGACACCCAGGTGCTTGGAGGCCCGGAGGATTTATTCCCCCGAACAACCTTTACAGGCGGAGTTGGCCGATTTCCCCAGAACCCGGTGACAACTTATGACTGTTGGCGGACCCGGTCAGCGGAACCTCGTCAATAGGCACCACTTACATTTTTTGGATCCATGACCTTCCTAACAAGATGTTATATGTCAATTTTAGATCAAGGACTGGACAAACTATTTCCTTTTGAATTGGACCAACTCTAATGGGTAGAAAAACCATTCCTTTGGAAGATCTTTCCTCATCACCATAAGCTTTGATGGTAATTTTTCTTTTTGGATCAACAACATCTTCAGAATATCCTAGAGCTTTTACAAAGTTCAAGGTGCAAATCTTTAGGCCAACACCACCATCAATTAATACTCTTTTGACATGGTGTTTGTTTATTAAGCCTTCTATATGTAATATAATATTTTGGGGATGATTTAGGGACATGTCATCTTTCTTAAAAAAAGATAGGCAATGAGGCGCAATGAGGTGTCCAACCATGTTTTAAAATCTATCAACATCCAAGTCATTAGGAACATTAGTCTCAACAAGAGCATTTTCTAATATTTCTTTGTGGGTTGGTGAAAGTTTTAACAATTCCAAGATGGATATTTGTGTCGATGTCTTTTGGAGCTGGTCCACAAGGTTATATTGTTTCGAAGAGGCAGATGATTTATTAAACCAAGTAATTTTAGGGGTGGTCCCTTGCAATGTTATCTTTGAAGCTTCCCCCCTAGTCACAACAATAGAAGTCTCTTCTCCTGGTTTTTCCTTAACCACAATGACATTGATTGTATTCTCATATCCTAATTGGGAATTGATGACATTCTCATACGTATGGGAAAAGTTAACCTTGTTGTTACTTATTTTGTTGTTTTGGTTAGAATTTGAAGATTCACCTTTTTTATGATTTAAGAAAGGGGTTTTGAATGTCATATGGTCTTCTATCTACCTTAATTGTACCATCATCTATGAAGTCTTGGACCATGTGCTTCAATCTCATTCATTCATTTATGTTGTGCCCTTTATTTCTATGATATTCACAATGATGGGAATCATTCCACCACGAGGGCTTAACTTGTGGTTCAGATGGTTTTGCCTCTCGCAATGTAATGATTTTGTTGGCAATGAGAATCCTTAATGCATTTTCAAGAGGTTCACCCAAGGGTGTGAACTTCCTCCTTTGTGTTGAATTGAAGAAAGGTTTTGGTTTGTTGATTCCTTGATTGTTTGAAAAAAATTTGTTGTTGAAAGGGGTCTTTGATGTTCGATTAACATTGTTAGCTTGGTTGAACCCACTTGTGAGATTGAAGGGAGTAGCTTTAAGATTGTTTTCCTCTACAATTCCATCATTAACAAGGTTTTTATTGGTGTTCTTTAACCAAAATCTAGGTTTATCATTGTTGTTAGTGGAATCCCTCTTGTTGTTGAAGTTGTTATTATTGTTAGAGAAACCCTTGTTTTCTTTGTAAAGTTTAAGTTCTTCTTTTCTTACTAAAACTTCTTCTATTTTAATCCCATTTTCAATGATCTTCTCAAAAGTGGGTGAAAATTGAAGTTGTAATCAATAATTCATCTTTGTATTCAATTTGTTCATGAATATGTCCATTTTCTCTTTCTCGGGTATACTTCTAGGATAACGAGAAAAAACCGCTATGCATCTTTATAGAAAGTTCAAAAAGGACTCACCATCTCTTTTTTTAGTATTGCATAAGTTTAGCATGGTAACCTCGTGTTCAATGTTATAAGAGTATTGATTAACAAACTTGGAGGCTAATTCTTCAAACATTTTGATACCTGAGGTAGTTTTGAAAACCACTCCATTGCCTGCCCTCTAAGGCTTCTAGGAAATAACATCATTAAAGAAGTGGTGTCATGCACAAATTCCAGGCTTAGTGCACAAAAATACCTCAAATGATATTGAGGGTCAGATTTACCCATATATTTATCATATCTTGGAAAGACCACATTTGGAGGGAAGGGTACCATAATTAGATTCTTATCAAATGAAAATGGGCATATTACTTCTATTGAGAATTGTTTTGGTTCCAATGCCTTCTTCATGTTGTCTAATTGCATTTAGAAAATTTTGAATTGCTTATTCATCACCCCTATTAGATTGTCCTCTTCTTCATCTTTCTTGAGAGTTGACATATCATAATCATGAGGAAGCTTAACTCCTAATTGAGCTAGGTTTAGGAAGTATCTCTCTTTAGCCCTTTATAGGATTATTTCCATGATTTTAATGAATAAGGGATTTTGGGAAGCTTCATTTACTCTTTCTTCCATTGCCTCTTCATCTTGATTTCGATGATTTTGATTTCCTTCATTATTCCCATTGTTTCACCCATTTTTACCAATGTTGCTTCCATTGTTGTTTTCACCATTAGTGTTAATGTTGTTGTTGTCGTTGGAGCTATTGGCTTCATTATTATTTTTCATAATATTGGGACCATTATACAAAAGTTAGTGTGCCATCGTTTCTTGTTCTTCTTTCTCTTCTTCTTAGAAAGGTTGATATGGTGATAGAGGTGTTTTGTTTGAATAAGGTATCTCTTGCCTAATGTAAGTCTCATCTTCTTATAAAGATATTTTGATATAATGGGATCTGGTGAAGATCGACATTAACAAGAATTTGATGCTTTGAATTTATACCTCTTGATCGCCAATTCCTTGAAAATTTCTTGACAGTATGAATTTGCAAGAATTTGACTTATTTTTGACATGAACAGGGAGTACCTCTATAAAGGGTATCTAAAAATGTACTCAATTTTAACTGACAGACCCGAGAGATACTCATTGTTTCAATTTTTTGTTTTGTACACGTTGAGACATACCTGGTATGCGTCACAGAAACACTTGTACACGCTAACTGGAAAAATACTACGCGTTATTTTATTGTTCAAATGCGTCACTTCTCTATTCAAATGTGTTACAAGACTGTTTGTATGCGTTACTTCTATTCTTAAATACTTTGAAACCCTATTTGGATGTGTTACAAGATTCTTCAAAAAGCATTATAAGAGTTTTCATACACGTCATAGGATACCTCAGGAACCATTTTTTTACTGTTTTGGTCACAACTTGATTAATTTTTAAAAATTTTAAGTTGATTCTCAGATTTGAATGGATGTTTTATGTTTGTAATCATGAATATTCAACTGCAACAATGACAACAATACTTGTCTTTACTCTCAATTCCTAAACACAAAAGTGTATGTTCAAGATCATTTCCATGGGTCTTTTCATAATAAAACCATTCAAAGAAAGCTACCTAAAGTCAATTTTGACATTTAAACATGGCTCTAAAAGGTAGGCATTGCTAGATTAACTAGGTGTTTGGTTCATGTTCCAAACAAAAATATCAAATGAATCATACAAGGAACACACAGACGCGCACACACGATTGAGGCCTATAACCCTACAAATCTAGGCATTTAATATGTTTTCCCTCTAAGTTTTTCAATTTAACTGAGGTCTTTATTTAGAGTGGGTGGAATAGGTCAAGGATTTACCTTGTTCCCACTTTCGGTTGTCCCTCTCACCGGCCTCGTTAAGGCATGTTCTCGGGAGGCGATACCACTAAGGATCTAGCATGTCCATGGAAAGCAAAAAAATTGAAAAGAGAAACAAGTCTAGGAGTTTGATTACCCTAAGAAGGGTAAGAGCATATCCCTATTGTTTTCACCTCACAAACACAATTAACATGGTTCACTTGAACATTGAAGAGCATATACGTAATGCTTTTTGTCCACAAACTTGAAGGCTTCAATTTAGTGTTTGTAAATTGTGTAGATCATCTTCATCTCAAATTTAACATGTTTGGAATTTTGATTCACTTAAGGAAGTGAAGAGCATAGGCCTAATGCTTCATTTGTGAATCCAATTTTCTCTTTTACTTAAGCTAGATGTTGAATTGAAAGGCCACAAGCTAAATAAGTGCAAATAGATCAAGCGCTTCCTCATTCAATGCTAGCAAAGACTAGGTGCAATTTTGACTATTTATTTGCATTTTTTACTTACCAAAAGCTATTGCTCTAGATCCCTAGTGTCCCCTTTTACACACATTAGTCCAATTCAAAAACAATCCAAGATAAAGAAATCCCATGCATTTTTAAAAGATATGGATCAATTTCAAATAGGAGCATCAAAGGGAGTGTCGTCCAAAGGAGAATAGGTTACGTTTATAAAAAGCTTGATAAAGATCTATTATCCTCCAATAACGATGCATACTTACTCTTTCTTGAAGCTCATTTTCATATTTAATAGAAGCTTTCACCTTGTTTCACATCTTGTTTGCCTTTTTCTCTTCTTTCTTCTTGTAATATTCTGGATTTCGAGTTGTTGGATCCCTCACATTTCAGTGTTTAGTCATCTGCAGACATTTATATCAGATTAGATATCTGAATTTTAATTGCAGATTTAACAACCTACACGCTATTTTAACCTTCTTGAGGTGTCAAAAGACTTTAGTTATGCACTACATTTTACTAATACACGCTAATATAGAACTTCTACGCGTCACAAAAATCTTTAAATGCGTTATTTCTTTACTGCTAAGCATTATTTAACAGATTGCAATTTAATACACACTAAAAGTATCTATAAATGTGGCAAAAATTTATCCTTTATGCGCCGAAAGAAATAAAGACTGAAGACAGAAGAATTTTAGCACGCGCCGATAGAGTTTGCAATGGCGTCAAACTTCATCGTGCATATTCTATTTAATGTTGCAAATGTGTCCAAAGATCTTCTATACACGTCATTTCATCTGTCAGAGGCGTTGTTGTACCTACAACTGTCAAATCTGCAATATATCTTATGGGTCTCTAACTAGAAAGCTAAAGTAATGCTCTCATATTCAAAAGCATTTATTAGTGACAATTCTAGAATGAGAATGATGATCTATGATGCAAGTATCTCTAATCTAGCTTAATTACGCTAAATTCCTCCATTATGATCACTACAATGCAAATTCTTAATTGAAATGTTATGCTTAAGAAATGAATTGGCTATAGTATTGATGCACTAAGATAATGGATCCACTTACTCTATTGATGCACTCTATTTAAAAGATTCCTAAAATTAGGAAGGTGAGTTAGATGTGAGTTAGATTGACTCATGGTTAGAGGTGAGTTGAGTTAGTGGTTTTAAATGTTGGGACAAAGAGACAAAATTAGTGGCCAAGATTGCAAAGCCAAATTGGATGGTTGAGATAGCAAAGACTTTCTTGATCCATGTAATCAAAATACTCTCACCTCATTGGTTGATTGAGTTTTGACTTTTAGTGGTTTTTGACATTTTTTCTCCACATAATTCTATTTCCATAAATATCATTATATTTTCACTATTTTCAACAATAATTATGAACAAAGAACAAAAACTAGTATTGACTTACATATGAATACCTTTTCTACCTGTATTAATTGTACAAATAAAAATCTTTAAACATCAAAAATCTGTAAAATTATGAACAGACAGAAACTAGTATTGCCATACATATGAAATAGATCTTTTTCCCTAAAGGTGTATTCTTAAATTAGAATAATCCTAATTTCTACTGCATTTTTTGCACAAATAAAAATCTTTAAACATTGACAAGTTGTAAAAATAAATACCTCCTTGACTATTAAAGCCAATCTACCAGAGAAAAAATAAATACCTCCTTGACTCTTAAAGCCAATCTGCCAGAGCCACATTCTTCCTCATGAATATGCATCTAACCATTCGTGTACAACTCAATTAACATTCCAGCTACTATACTTTGATTGATCTGAGAGGAAGTCGTTACCCCCAATTTAAAGCTTACAACCATATGTCCACTGTTAGCCTAGATGTTGTTTTCACACATTAATAATACAAGTTTACTTTCACACATTAATAATACAAGTTGACGCAAATCAGTATTGACACCCACCATTCAATTCATTTCCTTCTATAAGTCTGCTGCTCAGCTTCTTTCATATCTCAAATTTGCTTCCTTCATAACTCGTATTTCAACTTCTGTTGAGACCGGTCATGGAGCAGGGCAGAGGTCCTTTATTTGGGTGGCCCTGGGAGAGGCTTAACAACTTCAAGGTGAAACAGATTATTGATACTCTTAGTTTGTTTGGTCTTTCATTCATTTTGTTTAAGGCTTGTAGGTTTATTTCATTGTGTTCTTGTGTGCAGTACCTTCTGTATGCACCATTACTGTTCAAGGCAGCAGATGAAATATGGGAAAACAGGGGAGAAGGCTACTGGTTTGTGCACATTCTTGTTATATCCTTCTTAAGATGTTTTCTGTACCAAGTTTGGCATTCTTATTCTAGAGCTGGATTCCTCTCGAGAAGACATCAAATCCACTGGAATTCTGTGGATTTCGATCAGATTGACAGAGAATTTCACTGGTTAGTATGCTCATTCTTGCCATGGATGAAAGTTTTTAATTTCTAAAATGGTTGGCTTTTCCAATGCTCTGCAATAGGAGAAACATAAATTTGGTGGTTTTTCAATGCTCTGCATTAATAGAAACCCACGACTTTTGGACGTTGGCTGTTTAATGCAGCTCTACCTCTATTTATAATGTTCATTTGGTTTGGTATGAATTAGATATCCATTTTGACATTTTTGAAAAGGAAAATAGAAGAGAAGATTTAGTAGTTGAGTATCTTAAGTGTTTTTGAAAATCTTATTTGAAAATTTTAAACCATTTCTAACTCTTTACACCAGCTTACTTAACAATCTCTGCTTGTGACTAAGATTTCAAGGTTATGTTATCAAATATGATGTCACATCAGCATATTTTTGTCATGGTGTCCAAAAAGGCCAAAAAAGTGAGACGGATACTTGTGGCTGATGTGGCATCACTGGATTTGTTGCTTTTTAGATCTAAGGAATACATTTTATTCAGTTATAGGTAGTCATCGTCAAGTAAAATCTCAATTGTTGATACAATATTGTTAAAAATGTTGGACATTAAAACAACAAGCATTATAACAACTTATAACAGATGCTCAACTATTAGATATTCTCCCCTACATAAAATCTAAACGTCAAATCTAAAAACATTTCTAATTATTACTATGTACTACAGAAATGAATTCAGGTTGTTAACTGTTTAATATATTAAATTGCCATGTTTGTACAATTACAGGGACAACTATGTGATATTACAAGCATGGCTGGCAACAGTGGGGCACAAATTGGTTCCTGGGTTGGTGGGCATGCTTCCCATGTGGAATTCCAGAGGGATTTTAACAGTTTTGTTGTTACACATGGGCCCCACAGAACTACTTTACTACTATTTTCATAGGGCCTTTCACAAGGGTTATTTGTTTCAAAATTATCATTACCTTCACCATGAATCCACCAGAACTGAACCCTCTACAAGTAAGTTAGCTTAGTTTACAAATTCAGCATATTATACTCAATTACAGTTGATTAGTTTAGCATGTTAATATGGTAAATTGAGCTTGTTATATTAGGTGACTTTTATTTATGTGGAGCTGGGGTTGGTATGTTATTTGGCAGGTTGGACAAGCAGTTTCTTGGAACAGTTGGTAATGGTGGCCTTGATGAGCATTCCCATTGGTGCAGCAGCTGTCATGGGAGAGGCATGCATTGGCATGTTTTATGTTTACCTTCTCGGATTTGATTTCCTCAAATTTATGCAACATTCAAATGTGGAGGTGGTTCCACTGTGGCTTTTTGATAAGTTACCATTCCTTAAATATCTTATCTGCACACCCTCGTAAGTACACTCATCCATTAAAACTGAGCTGGTTTCATGAGTAACCCATTGGTATTGTTATTCAATTTTCATTTCAGAATTATTATTTTTTGTTAATTAGAGGAGAATTTCTAGTGTCATTTTTGTAATTAATTTTGATATTTGATGTATAAATTGTTAATTTTATAATTTTGAAGTCTAGAATTCAGAGGTATTTATTCTACCAAATTCATTTAAATCTAATTTTATATCTTATGCTCTATAATATTAAGTGGATGGAGATGGTGAATTCCTTCAAATCCATCTGAATATAAATCTAATCTTATTACTTAGAAATTATGTTCTATGATATTTTGGGGTGGAGATGGTGAGATGATAAGTGTTATAATGCTGTCCTGAAACTTTTCAGTCCTTTTTAATGTCATGAGTGGTTTTTGAAAAAAAAAACATATTATAAAAATATTCCTTGCTGTTAGGGACTTCTGGCCATCCCTGAAATGGTTGAGGGACATTTCAGGGACAGCAAAAAAAATCTCCATAGCTTTTCTTATTTCTTATTAAATATGTCTTGGAAATGTTTTGGGGGATGACTAAGGAACGTCTTCTACCATCTCCAATATTTTGGAAATGCCACCGTACAGCAGTTTGAGGGCTGGGGATGTGTCTTTATGAAACATAACTTAAAAGAAGTTAAAACCCCATTTTTCTTGAAAAACCAAATGATTACATTGGGGGACAGCAGCTGGAGGGCTGGGTGTCTTTGTGAAGCATTGAAAAAAATATTTTTATTTGAAAACTTTAAAAACTTTTCAAACAAATTATAATTAACACCAAATGATTCCTCTATCTTGATTATCTATGCCACATGTTACAATAAATATAGCTGGTGATTCAAAGTATAATATAGAGAGTCAATTCAAAATTTGATAATCAATGAAATAGTAATAATTTAAATCTTAATCAAAAATTAAACGGTATGTAAACCTAGATAATGAATCAATATGGGATATTAATTCTAAATGTTCATTTCTATATTTTCCGAGGTTTTAAAGGAATATTTTTAAACTTTTATCTCATCTCAGGTACCATTCTATCCATCACACCAAATTGGATTGCAACTATTGCCTCTTTATGCCTTTATATGACTATCTAGGAGGAACATCCAACAGTAAGGAGAGCTCCATTCTCCATACAAAGTTGAGAACCCAAGGTGGGTGTGTGACTAAATTTTAAGTAACTACAATTCAAGTCTAATACTCGGAAAAAATAAAATGCCAAGTTGGTTTTTGGGTCAATTGCTGATTTTTTGGATTTTTCAAATATAAATTTTTTTTGATCGGACAGATTTTTTCTTCGTGTTGGATGCAGGGCAGGAAAGGAAAGTTCCAAATGTTGTATTCTTATGTCATTTGGTGCACTACATTCACTCTCTTCATATTCCTTATTTTGGGAGAACATTCTCTGCAAGGCCATGTACTTATGGAGCATGGTATGCATGGATCTACTTGCCACTAATCTGGATTTGCTTCCCAATCGCATCACTTTTGACATCTGCGCATGCAATTTCCAAGTATCATATAAAGGGATCATTTTTTGTAGAGACTTGGGGTATAGCAAAATCAGGTTTTCAGGTAATATGTATTATAATTATTCTTAAACATCACCCAATTCAATAATCGAAATTATAAAAGATTAAAATCATATAACCAACATATGAAAGTGATCAAATTCTCTTAACTTTCTTTGCAGCCATACATGTTCTTCATCTCAAGATTTGCTGAATTCAAAAAGAAATTTGATATAAAATATATTGGGTGCTGCAGTTTTTCCTCCCATTTGGAAAGAATCATATTAACAAGCTTATAGAGGATGCAATCCTATATGCAGATAGATTGGGGGTGAAAGTCTTTACACTTGGAGCTCTAACTAAGGTACCATATTAGTGAGCAGACTCCCTTCTCTTTGTATTAAAATAATATTGAGTTGCGTTTTTGTTTTTAGAATAGATTTATGTGTTTTAACAATTCTATGATCTATTATTAGGATGTTAGAGAATTCAAGAATAGAAAAACATCCTGATGATAGATCAAAGAGTGTGATTCCAAATGTTGATGTGAAAATACATACACGAATGAATTTAGAAACAACAAGAAGCATTCTAGATTGTAGAAAGTTGATATCATTAAATCATTCCCTGTCATTCAATGCAGAATGAGGTCCTGAATGGAGGAGGTGAATTGTTTGTGAGGAGGAATCCCAATCTCTCAATTAGGGTTGTGCATGGTAATACATTAACAGCAGCTGTGCTTTTACATGAACTTCCAGAAAATGTTGATCAAGTGTTTCTCTCTGGATCAACATCCAAAATCGGCAAGGCTATTGCTCTTTATCTCTGCAGGAAGAGAGTCAGAGTTTTGGTGAGATCAGTTCTATATTGAAATCATTCTCTGGTGAAGTATAGTATACAACTGAATGATAAATATGATGACACTTTTTCACATTTTTTCAGATGCTTACTGCTTCTCTTGAACGTTTTAAAGCAATTAAAAATGAAGCCCCTGCTGAATACAGAGACTATCTGGTTCATTCCTCCTCATATGAAGGAGGCAGTAGATGCAAGGTAAGTCTTGTCAACTCCATCAGATGATTAGATCAACATTAGTCTCAAGAAAGGTTTTTAAGTTTTTAAAGATTTACATTTTATTTTATTTCTTTAAAGGCATCTAGTGAAAGACTAGCTACAGGGTGTTAAGGAGGCTTTTTGTAAGCAAAGGGCATTGAAAGGAAAATTGAAACTTTTTTTTTTCAATGTTAAAGTATACAAAAGATTAAAACAGGTCCAAATCAATAGGTTTTGAAAGGATTGAAACCCTATTACAGAATGTTGTCTAAAGATAGAAAATTGTCAACCAGCAGAAACAACAACAGTCAAGAAGAGAAAAAACAGACAAACCCAACTGCTATAATACCAAAGCCACAGCCACAACACAAACCTGATCAGAAAAGACAGCAATCCTGAGGCTAGAACGACTTTAAAAAAAAATATTACAGCAGATTATAAATGTAAATTAATTTTATTTACTTAGTAATAATAAAAAATAATGTATTTGCTATTTAATCAGTAAGAAAGGTAGAGGGGAGGTAACGGTTAGTTTTTGCAACCATGGTACAGGAGATGGCAATAAAGTATGGTTAGAATTTGTGCATGCTGGAATTGCCAATTCTGGAATTGAATCCATTCTGGAATTCTGCTATTCTCAAAACGAATTCTAGAATATGGACTTGTCCTGTTTGGTTCACGTGGAAGATGACTGAGAAGATGCAGGTTCTGCGTTTGGTTCCACACAACTGGAATTGGAATTGGACACACACACACACACACACACATATATATACACGTGTATATATAAACATACACATGTGTATATATACGCACATACACATATATATACACATGCATGTATGTATATACACGTGTATACACATATACACACATGTGTATATATACATATACACACATGTGTGTGTATACACACATATATACATATATACACACATTTGTGTATATATATACACATATACACATACACATATACACACATATGTATATACACACATGTGTGTATATATATACATGTGTACATGTATATATACACATGTGTATATATAAACACATGTATATATACACACGTGTATATATACACACATCCTTATAGCAATATGATATACATTATTGACACAAAAATGAGAATGCATTTTCCTTCCCAAAATAATACTCTCAATTCCAATTCCACTTTTCAATTCCAATTCCAGGTCTGAAGGGGGAATTGTGGAATGCTCAAAATGACCCAAAATTAGCATTAAAATCTTGTTAGATGTGGCTCCAACTAACCATTCTTTTAAGTTCGAATTCATGTGACTTTCCCATCCAATTATCATCCTACTTTTCAAACATTGGCAGTGGCAAGCTCTTCAATGTTTTAGTTTGCATCAAGTTAAAGTACATCAATCAATAGTTCCATTCATGGAATATAGAAGTTTTTGGAAATACTTTTTAATGCAAAGTAGTGATTGAAGTATCTTTAGAATAGTTATCCATGTCTATCTAATTAGTTCGTATGATGGATGACCTTATGTCAGAAGATACATGCTTTTCTAACACTTTGAGAATAATTTTTACTTTGCAAAGAAATCTATTCAAAGATAAAATCTAAGGACAAGTAGCCGATAAAAAGGGATAAAATTTTCTCATATTTTCATATAATGGCGGTGGCTAAATATCAAGCTAAAAACTTAAGTCATGTTTAAGGTGGATAGGGAAATAAAGTAAAGGAGTATATGATATAGCAAGTCACAGTGAATTGCTTCTAGCTCCTTATGATAGAATGCCCCACTAAAGATAGAGTGGAAGAGGGGCACTAACTAGAAAACATCCAAGTATTTCTTGGAGAAGATAATTTAATGAAGTGTTATTAGTTCTCTTCACCATAGAAAAAGTTAAAATGGCAATGTTTGTTCTTTAAAAGATACTAGTGCACTAGGCCCAAGTAGACCATAGGAGAGTTTTTTTTAGTTCTTTTGGGAGGTCATTGGCAAATAAATGGTAGCAATGGTGAATGGTTTACTTAAAATAGAAAAATTTCAATAGTCTAAATGTACCAACCTATCATTGGTACTAAAAATATAGACTATTGTGTCTTTAAATGATTATCCCCCAATATCCCTATGCAATAGCTTGAATAAGGTAATTCTAAGGTAATTGCTAAGAGGTCCAAAGATCTCTTAGTATAGCTCATTAAAAAGGATGAATTTGGTTTGTGGGAGGTCACCAAACAATAGATGGGATTTGAATCTCTCTTGAGATTATATATTGATTTCTAAAATTAGAGGACAAACAAATGGTGATAAAATTTAATACGACAAACATATATGAGAGCCTATCACTGAGCCTCCTTCACAAAATATTGTTCGCTTTTGGTTTTGGTATAAGAGAGGTGGAATATTTATTTTACATAGTTTCTAGTGCATGATTATCAATGTTGGCCAATGGTTCTCTAGCTAGTTCATCCAAGGGTTGTATGCTCTTATGCAAGATGACCCATTAACACCTTATATGTTCATTCTAATTGCATATTTTCTTGGTAGGTTGTCTCCTACTTCACATTTTAAGTGATTCATTATTTTGTGAAGCTAGATCTATGGGTAGTAGATCCAAGCAACTATTCTCACTATGGTTTTTCCCATCTTGGGTTTCCATTTATATATGGTGTTCTTTGTGTGAATGTGTATTTTGTGTGTTGTTTAATTGCTTCGACATTAAGGAGATTAGCATGACTATTTCTTTAAGGTTTTGAGGTTCTTGAAATAGTTTAATGGTAACTAATGTTCAATCAAGTTAAAATTGGGATATATAGATTCAATCCCCCTTACTATATTGCATTCCCTTCAATTGGTATTAGAGCAAAGTTCCTTGGAAGAAGCTTAATAGCTTGGGGTAGATCTGAGATGGCACACTCAATTGCCCTACAAGATTTGTCTTCAAATTGGGCTCCACTCTTTGATGGATCTAACTATGATTTTTGGATTGGAATGATGGAATCTTATTTGATGGCTCTAGGATTTGAGGTTTGGCAATTAGTTGTGAATGAATATGAAACTCTAGACAATCCATAAGGGATCAAGTTGGAAAGAAGGCTTGTGAGAAAAATGTGGGAGTAAGAAATGTTGTTATAAATTAATTAAATAATTCTAAGTTTGTGAAATTCATGCACTACAAGACATCAAAGGGAATATGGGTCAAAACACATACTATTTATGAAGGAGATGAGGAATTTAAGGAAGCAAAGCTTTAGACTTGTCGAGCTCAATTTTAGTCTAAAAATGAAAGAGGATGAGAATATTGTTGCTTTCCTACACCAAGTTGATGAGATAGTTAGCTCTATTAGAGTACTCGATGAAGAACTAAATGAAATGACCATTGTGAAGAAGATACTTAGATCTCTACCCCGAAGGTAGCTGCGATTGAAGATGCTAAAGATCTCAGCAAACTAACTATGGATGACTTACATGGATCCTTGACTACTTTTGAGATGAAATTTGATGATGACAAATCATGAAGAAAGGAGGCTACTTTCAATGTGTCCAAGAAGAAAGTAGATTTTTATTTTGATTATGATGATGAATTAAATCCAAAGGAGGCAAACTTTCGCTGAAGATTGCAGAGAGGTTCCAATAAGCATAATATTTTGAGACCATATTTTTAAATCATAAAATTCTAAAATAAATAATCAAACTTATATGCCTTCTATTAAACGAACCTAATTAAAATTGTTTACTTTCAAAATAAATTATAAATATTGATGTTCAACATTCTTGTAAGTTTATATTTTTCCAAATATACTATTGTGTATTAATATCCTTTTAGTTATTTATCAATACTTAAAATTCTAAAATGAAGAATGTTTATTTGGATTAATATTTGAAGGCCCAATTGAATAAATTATAAACTACTAGCCAATACATTCTTTATAGACATGTTAAATGGTTTGTTTAGATACTAATATTTTAGAGAACTTAAAATAAAGAATTAATTACCTTAGTTGGAACTATTTTATAAATATAAATGTTATCATAATGTAAGTTCATTTGTTAAATTATTTTTTATGAAAAGTGATCAACTAAATTTTTTATATGAGTACTATAATATGTAATCTTTGTGCAGACATGGATTGTAGGAAAATGGGCAGGTTATAAAAATCAAAAGTGGGCACCTACGGGAACACAATTTTATCAATTTACATTGCCAAAGATAATTGAATTTAGGAGTGATTGCACATATAGAGATTCAGTATCACTTATGCTTCCACGGGCAGCTGAAGGAGTCAACTGTTGTGAGGTAAAATTAGTGTATTTTTAATTTATAAATTATGGCTATTTATGAAAGAAGATATGTCTAAATTGTCTCACTTGTACTTGTAGTACACAATGCCTAGAAGAGTAGTACATGCTTGCCATGCAGGCGGAGTTGTTCATGCACTTGAAGGTTATGAGAATCATGAAGTTGGAGCAATCAATGTTGATCACATTGATCTTGTATGGAATGCAGCCATGAAACATGGATTTACTCTTGTTCCACAGCCTCTAGTTAAATGATTTTCTTGCATGTATACAAACCTTTATTTTCTTTCTTAAAATAATATTGTTACAACTCTTTGAATAATATATTCAAATGGTTTATCAAATTGTTTATTTTTATCATCAATTATGTTATAAAGAAATCATTTTCTTTCAAATTATAATCTAGTATAAAATTAACTAGCATAAGAATTCATACATTTGACTCTTCAATGTTAAAATGTTTTATAAAAAAAATTACAATATAACTATTATTCAAATAATTTCAATATTGTTGAGCTTATAAATCAATATTAACATAAATTATTTTAACATTCCAAATAAATAATTACAATAAAATATCTTTAAAAAATATTTTAATATGATTATCTTAATTATCTTATATAAAAGATCAAAATTAAAGTTTAGGTACTGATCCCAATAGTTAAAAAGATCCTTATTTTAAAATAACATTAATGTCAAAGCATCATTTATCTATTAGCTATTTAATGTAAACCAAAAATAATTATATTTATTTTTATTATCTTCTTTGTATAGTAGGTATTTTCTCATGCTTGGAGTTGTACATTGCACTTTAATTTATAATTTTTTAAAATATTTAAAATGTTAAAATAATATTGTGTTGTGGCACTCTCATAACTCTCACACATTTGTACATACTTTTCTCATTCTATTGAATAATCTAAGTTATGTGGTATGGAATTGACCAAGTTATTAGTTCCAAATGTATATAATACATTGCTCCATATAGTTCTACATGTTTGATATTTTTATATTTTTATATTGTACATACTTTTCTGATTCTATTGAATAATCTAAGTTATGTGGTATGGATTTGACCAAGTTATTAGTTACAAATGTATATAATACATTGTTCCACATAGCTCTACATGTTTGATATTTTATATTTTAATTATGTTTTAACACTTCCTCATTTGATTCAAATTCTTATCTAATAATGGAATATTTTTCTAAGTAAAAGGCATAAATCCATAATATATTTATGTTGAAGTAAAAGATACTTGATAACAAAAATGCAAAGGATAAAACTTAATGTGAACTATGGAAACCATCAAGATGGAAAACCAACAACTACATAAGATAACAAAAATTTAGAGGGAAGGTCTCAATGCATTGACCAAAACAACAAAAAAAGTGGTGAACCATAAACATTAAACCTACAAAAAAGTGGTGAACCATAAATATTAAACCTAGGAGAAAACTAAAACAACTAAGGAACCATACAAAATCTTCAAAGGCTAAACCAAAAATATAGAGAGCTAATATAGTTAGGTATCCATAATAGAATTTTCCATTGTTATTTAGTGTGGATGTGTTGAAACTTTGTAGGCATAAATAGTGGAATATTTCATTTATGATTAACAAGATCATAAATAACATAAAATACCCTTGTGAAGTTCTCTATAATTTGTGGACTGAGAAGTTGACTATGGATACTTAGTGCTCTCTTCAAAATCTTTTCATTTTACATTTCAAAACTAAATTTAATTTCCTTATACACAACAACGAAAGGTATCTTGTTATTTAATTACCATGAAGAAACAAACCTCTAACCCAAGCTTTCCCACTGAACTAATTATAGACATCCCAAATTTCACCACCTAAATTACCTAAATTAATGTTTTATTTAATAAAATCTAGTTCTTTCTCTAGTTTAATTAAATAAATTATTTAATTTAATCACTCATATTCTTATAATTAATTAAAAGAATATTTAATTTACTCTCCTCATGTGATATTTGTGCATTAAAAAATATGGTAGTTGAGGCTATATAGTTGAAGGTGGACCTGCTTGCTTTGTAGAGGGATATGTTACCAGACGATGCTACTTGGCCCTTCTCTTTGTCGTATATGTTCTTTTGAGGTTTGTTTGGAAGTTTTTGGATATTTTTTCATATATTGTTGGTCGTGTGTTGATGGGTACAATGCCTTCTTTCTCTTATTTATTCTTACGCATGTCCTAGTATAATTTCTTCTAGAGCCACTAGTTTAGAGTGGTTGTTTCCACTTTTGTGCTCAATAGATGTAGAGAGGTTGTGACAGGTGTTTATAGGTGTCTACTCAAGTTTTTCCTGGTGCCCCTAATGATGACATGTAACTGATTGAATGTTTGATAATGTTAAGTTGAAGATGATGCAAGACATTAAATCAGTTAATGGTTTGTATTGTCATTGATGTCAACTTGATATCATCTGTATGGTCATACACATAATGCCAAAGACTTCAGAGAATCAATGGAACAATGATTATGCTTTCAGCAATGCATAAAATTCAAGTATTCACCAAGTGACAGATTACACCAGTGGAGTGCACACCATCAGTAAAGATAGAGATAAAGTCACAGTGATGCCCAACGAGCAGAAGACAGTGTTGCCTAACGAAGCAGAATCACAAGATGCTCGATGGGCTGAAAACAGTGTTGCCTGACGAGCAAGATCCAATGATGTCCGATGGACGGAGATCCCGAAGCTAACTGAAGTTGCACCGATGGAACTGACAGTTGTCACCGGTGACAAACTGTAGAATTTGTTAAAGTAATAGTCTATCGGGTTATTAATTAAATCATTACGATCTAATTACTAACTCACCTATTCACTCTAGTTGCTTAAGCTAACCTTAGGTTTTCCCTTTTAGGGTTTCGTGATTCCTTTTATAAGGAT
>MU227884.1:2594422-2636769 GCA_018584345.1 Thuja plicata
GCAACACTGTTAAGTGTGCACTCTGTTAAGATATTTGTAAAGAACTATTAAGTCCACCTTCTACAAAAGGATTTTAGATGTGATGCACTTGTTAGAATGAAACTACATAAGTCTTTGATCTGATGATATATGCAATCTTTAATTACTTATAACAGATACAATTAAGCTTCATATACATAAGTAATCATCCTTCCATGATTGAATAATACCTTTATCTTCTTGTCAGTAGCCTCTGTGTGTTCTTGACAATTGATGTGTTCTATTTCTGACCTTTGCATGAATTCTACCTTCTGCTCCTTAGATGCTCTGCGTGGCTATCAAAAATAATGAATTCATAACTCACAATTGAGTTTGAACATCTATTTATACTAAATTAGGCTCAATTCTTGATTCATGCATCACAAGTTAACTCTAGATCCAAGGTTTACAACTTGACCTTGATCTTTAGTTAGATATGTTTTAGATCCGTTAGGATGCATTAAAACATTCACATAAAGCTTGCTTGATCCTCAAGTTATGATTTAAAACAAATAAAAACTCTATAAATAGAATTACATTGCTTTATCTGTTGTGTAAAAATTAGATCCACAATTTGCGGGTTCTCTAACTGATTGTCGGTTCTGACGGTCAGTTTTCTTGGTCGTCGGTGTTCCTTTCTTGAACTTGTCATCGGGTATGCCTTTTTTATTCCTTTCGGGTTTGTTATAAAAACTGTATCACCGGTGATGCTTGTAGTCACCGATGATGCTTATTGATTCTATACTTATCATTTTTCATGACCTCTGTGTTCTGTCAGGTATGCTCGTTGTTCACCGGTAATGCTTGAAGTCTTCCGGTGATCTCTGTAGTCTGCCGGTGATCTCTGTCAATGTTTTCAACTAAGTGTACTAATGGAAAAATAATGTCATCATCCTATTGAGGTGGAGAGTCTTCCTACGGAAGTGTAGATTGGTTGTGAGGGTATGGCTAAGGGTTTGTATCTTTTCTAGCTCCTATTTAGGTGGTCTTGTCAACTATTGAGGAGGAGTTTGGTTGTGAAAGGGAGGCGTGGTTCTACTAGAATGGGGATATTATTTCCCTTATTCCAGATTTCTTTCCTTTCTCTCTTATTAAGATGGAGACTAAGGAAGGTAAATATAGCTAATTTTTGTTTCATATAATGGTTATGAGAGTCTTTTTAAAAGTCATTGGTATAGTTTATACATGTTGAGTTTCTAGGTGGCTTCAGGATTTCTCTTTTTGCAGACATCTTTTTGGGTATGTGCACCAAGATGGGGGAACTAGAAAGGGGTCTTAAGTTGCCACTTTTTTTATATCAACAAACTTTAAATTTTGATGATAAAATCAAGATAGTTCACTCAAAAAATGAAGATGCAACAAGAACAAGAGTTGAAGTGCTTTGAATCTACTTTCTAAGATACTAATTTGGTTAAAGGTATCAAAAATGGGGAGCACACAAAGTGGTCCTATTTTTTTCATAAAAACATAACTAGTGTGCTCCCACTAAAATGCCAACTTTTTTTAGAATATTTATAATCACTCTAGTAAGAAGTTAGCTAACACAATATATTTTATCACATAATTTTTGGCTTTTTTTTTTATGAATGTGTAATTTTTAACTAATTTTAAAAGTGGACACATCCTGATAAATAAAAATTTGAGCATGCTCCCCCTAAAACTTTTGAAAACTAATCAAAACACAAATTTCTTTTTTATTTCTAATTATGTAGAATGGAGTATACTTTATAAAAATTAATTTATTTCAAAATTCAATGATCAAGTGTAAATCTATGCTCAAAATATCATATGTTGGTTTTTGACAAAAAATGAACACGTTGACAAAAGAAATTAGAGATGAGAAGATTAAAATAATCAAAATCTAAAAAGAATTATATGGTTAGATAGCTAGCAAAGAGATTAAAAACATCATGGTGGTTTTTTTGGCATTGAAACATGTGAAAATGTGATGGAGAGCATGACCAAAAATATGGGAAATTTTTTCATGTTTTCAAAAAAAACATCTCAGCCTGAAATTGTCATCCAAGCCTTTGGCTTTGATGCTAAAGGTTTTGTATTTCCCATGCAAACTATTTGGCGAGCACTAACTATGACATGCAACAAATATAAAATACATATTTTATGTGGCATGCTCCAAATATGGCACACACCAAATGGTTTTCATTGGGAATATGATCAACTTCTTGAAAAACAAGTCAAATGCAATCTCCAAGAAATAATATATAGATGAAATATAACATTTAAGTATAAGTCACATTTCAATATGTGTTTATATTTTCTTATACTATGTTATATTTCATGTATATATGATGCACATTAGGGGTGGAAAACTCCAAAAGATCCTCAAACAAGCAAACTTTCAATTTCTAAACATTCAAATGGTGGGTTTTCATTCATTAGGCCTCCATCTCCTAGTAATACTCCCTAACTGGTTTTTTAGTCATAAATTTATGTGAAGACCTCATACCTAGAATATAAAAATATTTTTTAGCACCCATTTCGGCCTTATTTAACATATCCAAAACTTAGGTATGGTTGTTTTGGAACAACAAAGTCAAAAAATGATTTTCCTACTTTTGTAGGCCTTGAAGTAGAACAACAACGTGTGTATTTTGGTCATAACTTTCAAACCAGAACTAATATCCATGAAAAAGAAAACTTGGTAAAAATACCCATTTGTCCCCTTCACAACATATCCACTTTTTAGGTGGGTTTTTTGGAACAAAACCCTTTATAATTGACTGGTAATGCTTCCCTTAAGACCAATTAGGCCTCCTTTACAAAGCCACCATGTGATTTTCCTTCCTCAAATCACCTATATTTACTCCAAGGATTGAGACACATCATAAGGGGTTTGAAACAACAATTTTTACTGATTGGAACATCTACAACCTCACCACCTATCAAAACCCTACCTCTACCTATCAATTCAGGCCTAATACAATGATATATTAGGCTAGGGCTGTTAGAATAACTGAGAGGGGGGGTGAATCAGTGGCCTCAAAAATATTCCAATAAATCAACCCAAAAACTTAGTGCCACAATATTAAGCCTTTAGCTATCTCCAGTCCTACAAGATGTATGCCTTCAAATAATCATAACAAATAACTACTGCTTGGAGTTCACTGTTAAAACTTATTCTTGTTGTTTACCAATTAGCATTCTTTCATTTATCAAAAAATAGTAAATTGCTTAGTGTATACCGATCAATCCATAATAGTTATGTGTAATGCAAAAAACTAAATTAATGACTCATAAACACATTGACACAGGGATTTTTAACATGGAAACCCTATTAAGGGAAAAAACCACTTGGGACCGGTAACCCAGAATTTTCACTCTTCTAAAGTGAGCTCGGTGAAGAGCCAACCCTGTTAAAGGTTACAAACACACTGTTAGGTGTGACCTTGTTAGAGGATTTAAATAGAATAGTTTGTCACTTGATATCGGGCATCTCTATGCTACCTTCTATGACCAAACCATGGTTTGTCAAATGGTATCTGGCATCTCATGTTCAAACTTTTTGATACTCCTTGGGATGTATCTCAATATAGAAAGGATTGTTAAGTCCTGCTCGGTTAAGAGATTTGTTGAATCAATGGTTATAATGACATAGTAAATGATTTGTTCACAGATACAACTTAGACTTGCAAATTTTTAGATCTATTATAAGCTCATAATACCTTTTTGATCAATGTATCTTTTCACTACATTTGCTCCACTTCTTTCTGCTTGGTGATGTTTTGCTTCTTTGTTGCTCTGTGTCCACAAAAATCTTTAGCTCTTTCCTCATCTTGATTGATCAGGACTGTATGAATTTGTTCATCATCAGATTCTCTCCAACATCCTCTTTCTCTATTCACTCCCTTAATTCATAATGAATTAGATTGTCTCTGTATAGACATGATATCACTATTTCTCACATCTTGAGTTTCTTATTCTTGGCGTGATCTGCAATCTTAGCCAATATTGCTTTAAATATTCACTTGATTTTTATCCTATATATTTCTTCATGACAACTGGATAAAACAACTTTAAATCTTTTACTTTTCTCTAGCTTTAACTTGTCGATGAAAACAATGTTAAAAACTAGTTAACTCTATCTTTAGCTCTTTCCAGCTAAGTATTTTTTTCATTTCTGAACTTCAGTTAATTTCGGTGTTTAACTCTTTGATAGCTTTGGTCAACACTTTTGTTCTCCTCAATCATCTCCGCTGGGGTTGTCTATCTGTCAGGTTTATCTATTTGTCAAAGTTGTTTGTCTATTGGGCATCACTATGAAGTTCTGCTCATCGGTTATGCTTGTGATTCTTCTCATCGGTAATGCTTGTCAATTTTCTTTCTCAGGCATCACTGTGACTTTTCTCTCAGGTTTCTCTGCCCGTCAGGTTCCACTAACTATCAGTGTTTGTAGTCACTTAGTGAATGCTGATCTATTATGCATTACTAAAATCATAATCTTTATCTCTCTGATTCTCTGAATTCTTTGACAGTTTTTATATTATCAATCATATTATATCAAGTTGACATCAATGAAAATACAATCCATTAACTAATTTAATGTCTTGCATTATCTTTCTGCATTTCGGTGATCAACTTAACATCTTCAAACATATAATCAGATATATGTCATCAATCTCTCCCTTTGGCATTGATGGAAACACACTACATTATCACACTATATTATTACTAATACAATATGAAATATATCAAGTGTATTTCATCCATCTCTCCCAAATCCTTTTTGTTCTATAACTGATACAAATGGTTGGCTCTCGGTAAGCTCATATAGCTTAGATTTGTTTCTTGCAGAGTGTCTTTCTTTAATCCATTTACTGGATAAATGTTACAGCTTCTGATTCTATTTTTTATATGTGCTCTACCTTGACTGTTCCTCTTTTTTTGATCATCTCTTTTTCCTTTGACAACAATCTCTCCCTCATGTTACTTCTCTCCCTTTGATGGATATTTCATATGTAATCTCTCCCTTTGGATAATGATTAACTCTCCCTTTTAATTATTAGGAACTTCTCTCCATGGATAATGAGTGGATAATGATTTAATCTCTTCCTAATAATGAGATAATCTCTCCCTTTGATAACAATGCCAAACAATTATTCCATATCATCTTCCATCCCTTTTTCTAATATACTCCTTGAATTTCCCTATCCATCGGCAATATAGTGACTCAGGTGTTCGGTGTAGGTATGTACCTTTTTGTGTAAAGATGTATCATTGCAGTCCATCTTTGTGCTTGCATCAACATGAATGATCTTCTGATTTGTCTATAGGCTGATGCAACCTCCTAGTTAGCTTACTGATCGATAGACAAGGGTTGTACCCCTAGTCTTTGTCTCAGGTACTCAAATATATCTTTCGGTAATAGCTTTGTAAATATGTCAGCTAATTGTTCCTTTGATTGAACATATTCTAGTATCACTTCTTTTGCTTGCACTTGTTCTCTTAAGTAGTGATACTTGATTGCTATATGCTTAGTCTTAGCATGCATGACTAGATTCTTTGATATGTTTATTGCAATGGTATTATCACAATAGATAATCACTGGTTCAAGAATATTCATATTCATACCTTCTAGCAACTGTTTGATCCATGCAATATTAGAGTAATTTTCAGTAGCATCCACATATTCTGCTTCTACAGTAGATTGTAAGATGCATCCTTGCTTATTGTTGATCCATGTGACAAGTCTGTCACCCATGAAGAATGCTCCTCCAGTTGTGCTCTTTCGGTCATCTATGTTTTCGGCCCAATCCACATTTGTATAGACTTGTAGCTCAAATTCTCCTTCTCTTTTATACCATAAGCCATAGTCCTCGATGTTCTTTAGATATATCATAATTCTCTTGACAACAGTCATATGTGATTCTTTGCTATTAGCAAAGAATCTTGCAACTATTCCAACTGCATATGCTATATCTGGTCTGGTATGAACAACATACATTAATTTTCAAATCATTGATCTATACAAGGTCTGATTTACCTCATTTGACTTATCTTCCTTTGTCAGCTTACATCCGGTAGCCATAGGTGTTCCAACTGGCTTGGAATCTTCCATCTTGAATATCTTCAGCACTTCCTTGATGTATTTGGACTGAGTGATATATATGTCTGCATCTTGTTGAAGAATCTGTAGACCAAGAAAGAATTTGATTTCCCCAAACATAGACATTTCAAACTCTGCTCATTTCATTAGAAAAGGATCTACATAACATTTCATTTCCCCCAAATATGATATCATCAACAAATATTTTAGCAATCACAATATTACCATTGGTATCTTCTTTTAAGTACATATTTCTATTTTCACTTGTTCTTACAAATTCAATGCTTATGAAATAGGAGTGAATTATTTCATACCAGGCTCTAGGTTCTTATTTCAATCCATACAAGGCTTTATGTAGTCTATATACCATGTTTCTCTTGTCTAGATCAACAAACCCTTCTAGTTGTTCAATGTATACCTCTTCTTCTAGTATTCTATTTAGGAATGCAGATTTGACATCCATCTAGTATACCTTGAATCCTTCGAATTCAGCATAAGCAAGTAAGATCCTAACTCCTAGTCTAGAAATGGGTGCAAAGGTTTCACCATAATTTATACCTTCCTCTTGTGCATACCCCTTTCATACTAATCTTTCTTTATTCCTTATGACTTCTCCATTCTCATTCAGCTTGTTTCTGAATATCCATTTGGTACCGATGACATTCTTGTCATCTGGTCTTGGTACTAGTGTCCATGTACTGTTCTTCTCAATTTTTTCTATTTCTTCATTCATAGCACTGACCCATTCCTCATTTTCAAGTGCAGTATTAATTGATTTAAGCTCAAAATCACAAAGTAAACATATAGTGTTTAGTGACTTACTTCTTGTTCTCATTCCATCTGATTCTATGGATGATGTCTTCTGACATACTTGGAAAGTTTTGATTTAGCTCTTTGTCCATCGTTTTGGTCATCTTCTTGACCTTCATTCTATTCCCCATCACTCAAAACATCATTTTGAGGATTTTCCTGATTTTCGGTAATTGCAGCCTGATACTCAGGTGCAATGTTTTGTTGCTTGGGAGCGATACACTGTTGCTCGAGAAGAGTTTCAGGTTCTTCAGTGTAAACAAACCTATTGTAGTCTTATGGTTCTTTTCTTCTTTCCTTATCATTCTTCTCTACGAATTCATCTAGTCTTACATTTGCACTTTTAATGATCTTGTTAGAGGACTTGTTAAGACATTTATAAGCCTTGCTTTTGGTGAAATACCCTAGAAAGATACCTTCATCAATTATGGAGTCAGGTTTACCATTTCGTTCATCTTTCAAAATATAACATTGACTACCAAAGATTCTGAAGTAACTTACATTGGGTGTGTAACCATACCAAATCTCATAGGGTGTCTTCTTTGTATCCTTCTTCAATTATACTTTGTTCAATGTGTAGACAGCAGTACTGAAAGATTCCCTCCAGAAATTTTGAGTGATTCTTTTCTCTATCATCAGTGTTCTTGCACAGTCAACAATTGATCTATTTCTCCTTTCATCAACTCTATTTTGCTGTGGTGTTCTTGGTGTAGAAACATATCTTTTAATTCCATGCTCATTGCAATAGTTAGTGAGCTCATCTGAAATAAATTCCCCTCCTCTATCTGGTCTTAAGAATTTCAATTCCTTACCACTTTGATTTTCTACCATATCCTTATACCATTTAAACATCTTGAATTCTTTTGATTTATCTTTTAAAATATAACTGTCATCATTCTAGAATAATCATCTACAAAGAGAATGAAATACATATCTCCATAGTAACTCTTTGTCCTCATAGGTCCACATAAACTAGTATGGACTAATTATAGAATAGCATTAGATGTATGGGATTTACTCTTAAAACTATACTTTGTCATCTTACCTTTTTAACAATTCTTGCAAATGATATGCTCAAGCTTTGACATGCTCGGTAAGCCTCTTACTCTTCTTTTATTGCTTATCTTTATCATGTTGTCAAAATTCAAATGACATGATCTCTTATGCCACAACTATATGTCTTCATTTCTAGCCATCAAACAAGTGGTGTTAATGTCATCAAGATAGAAAAGGTTACCTTTTGTTTGCTCACCAGTTCTGATCAACCTTCTTGATTCATTGAAGATCTTTTCCTTCTTATTTTCAAATTCTACTCGGTGACCTGTATTATTCAGCTGTGAAACACTCAATAGATTATAATTCACTCATTTTACCCAGTATACATTTTCACATTTGATAAGGTTATTCAACATTATGGTTCCTTTACCCTTAACTGGACAAGGTGTCTCATTACCCATTCTTACGGATCCACCATTATAGTATTCAAAAGTTTCAAGCTTTTGTTTATCACCAGTCATGTGGTGAGTGCAACCACTATCTATAATCCATACATCATTCTTACTAACCTTATATATGAGTGCAGTCTCTACATACCTTTCTTCTTCTTTGTCTGAATCATCCTTCATGGCTACAAATACCATCTCAATGTCATCATCAAATTTGGTGTCAGTGTCTCCAACTCTTTTCTCAGCTAGGTAACAAGCTTTCTTCCCTTTGTCCTTGTAGTCTTGGGTATCTCTTATTTCAGATTATCAGTTGCTTTGGTAATCTCTATTATCACCTCGGTAAAACTTCTTTCCATATGTTATGTCATTACTTCTGTCAATTTCTTCGGTTAGGACATCCTGCAACAAAGTGTCCAACCTCTTTACAATTAAAAATTACAAGTGGTAATTTACCTTTGTATCTACCTTTGCCTCTCGGAAATCTTCTTGTCATTAGTGCTTCAATCTCATCAAGTCCTTGGTAATCACTATCACTTTCACTATCATTCCTCATAGTGTGTCTATGACTTCTCTTACTTATTTTCAAAGAAGATTTGAATGTAGATTCTATAGATGGTAAGAGACTATTATCAAAGTTATTCATCTCAAATGAAATTACTCTACCAATTAGACTATCTAGAGTAACAGTATTGTTTGCAACTTCTCTCATTTCTTGTATAGAAGATACTCTAATAGCATATACATGTAGTAAGGTTCTTAGAATTTTACTTACCACTGTCTCTTCTTGAAGTACACCTCCAACTCCTTAGATAGCATTGACTACCTCTTTGATTTTGCAGCTATACTGAGTGATATTTTCTCCTTTCATCCTTAGGTCATCAAACCTCCCTCTTAGGCTTTCTGCCTTGGATCTTAGTACATTAGCATCTCCTCCATGTACCAGCTTCAATTTATCCCACATTCTCTTTGCAGAGGTGTAGGTTTTGACATCTTCAAACTCAGCATCGGAGAATGAGGAAGCAAGCTCTATCACCATGCAATTATGTTCATACTTTTCTCTGAATTTCTCAAGAGTGTGAGGTCCTATAGGGAACACATATTCAGTGTCAAGGTGTTGAGTAATATCATTACCAATACCTCATAGGTGGAGTCTTATTTTTATTTTCCATGATGCAAAGTTGTCTTTATTCAACTTGGGTACATCTCGTTTCTTCATCTTGTGATCTTTTTCTTGAGATGTTAAACTCCATTTCTAAGCACACAAGCTCTGATACCAATTGTTAGAATAACTGAGTGGGGGGATTGAATTAGTGGCCTCAAAAATATTCCAATAAATCAACCCAAAAAATTAGTACCACAATATTAAGCCTCTAGTTATCTTCAGTCCTACAATATGTATGCCTTTAAATAATTATAACAAATAACTACTCCTTGGAGTTCACTGTTAAAACTTATTCTTACTATTTACCGATTAGCAGTCTTTTATTTACTGAAAAACAATAAATTGCTTAGTGTATACCGATCAATCCAAAATTAGTTGTGTAATGCAAAACACTAAAGTAATGACTCATAAACACATTGACACATGGATTTTTAACGTTGAAACCCTATTAAGGGAAAAAACCACTTGGGACCGGTAACCCAAAATTTTCACTCTTCTGAAGTGAGCTCGGTGAAGAGCCAACCCTGTTAAAGGTTACAAACACCTTGTTAGAGGATTTAAATAGAATTGTTTGTCACTTGATATTGGGCATCTCTATGCTAACTTCTATGACCAAACCCTAGTTTTTCAAATGGCATCTAGCATCTCATGCTATCTTCATGATCAAACTTTTTGATACTCCTTGGGATGTATCTCAATATCGAAAGGATTTTTAAGTCCTTCTCGATTAAGAGACTTTTTGAATCAATGGTTAAACTGAATCAGTAAATGATCTGTTCACACATACAACTTAGACTTGTAGATTTTAAGATCTATTGTAAGCTCACAATACCTTTCTGATCAATGTATCTTTTCACTACCTTTGCTCCATTTCTTTCTTCTCAGTAATGTTGTGCTTCTATGTTGCTTGGTGTCCATAGAAATCTTTAGCTCTTTCCTCAGCTTGATTGATCAGGACCAATGGAAAAAATGGAAAAAATGTATTTAAATGTGTGTCCAACCTCTCAAATGGTTACAAACCACCATTTTAATTACAACTAATAAAAACAAGCTTTTTCTCACTATGACAAAATTGACAATAAAAGTTGCCTGACAACTTTAGCAACTTTTTTGCAAAACTTGAAAACTTGACTCAAAACTTAACAAAATGACTCAAAACATGAAAAATGGTCTAAATAAACCTTATTACATGATCCAAACACAAAAATAAATAAAATTTGACCAAATGGCCTCATGGAGGCATGAACTCAACTAGGTGCTCCTGCACCAATATACTGTCAATATGTTTGAGAGCAGTTTTAGATCTCTAGGAGTTATAATGTAGATTCTAGGTTTTTGAAAATCGTATAAATTTTTAGACTTAGTTAAATTTCAATAATCAACATGATCCTATCAGTACTATCTCACTCTCTCTATCTCACTCTCTTTATCTCCCCCAAACTCTAAACCTATCTATCTCTCCCTTTCTTCTCCCTCACACCTCTATCTCTCATATCTAGGTCTCTACCACCCCCTCTCCATCTCTACCTTGTCTCCCCTCTTCAGGTAAAATTTACTATATTGATATTTTTATCATTATGATTTTTTTTTTTCATTTATTTAAACCTCTAGTGTGGCATTAATGTTATCTTACAAAGGATGGAAGGTTGTTGAGATTGTACTGAGTCTATGACACTAATGTAGGAAGATGATTTGAAGAAGTTTCTATGGTTGTGACATTGCTTGATGAAGAATATTTGAATAATGAATGATGAAGTTACTGAGGCTATGAATTTGATTGATGAAGAATATTTGAATAATTACTAAGGAAGTTACTAAGTCCATGTCATTGATTAATGAATAATATTTGAATAAAGATTGAGGAAGTTTGTAACTTATTCGAAAGATAAAAGTATGACATATAAGAATATGTAGGAAATATTATTTGAAGATATTATTGAAGATTGATTTGAAATGATGACTACTTTCAGATTTGAACTTAATGGTTGGATAATATGAATATTTCATTATCATGTGTGCAGGTCACCAACTGGTTATTTGATAAATATTTGATGTACTATTTAAATGACAGTAAGGCTAGCTATCAGGATGACTTGGAAAAGCTCAAAGAATGGGTTGCATTGTTCCAGAATGGGTTTTCAGTGTATGTAGTTTGGTGGACTTGGTTAGATAGTTCATACGGTATTTTACTTTAGATATATCTTGATGGTTTTCTCCATAGGTGTAGATTTATTGTCACATGTGCTATTATATTGTCGGTGTTGTCTTTTGGCTGAATTAGCTATTTGTGATGACTTGGTTTAAGTAGTTTGGGTCTATATATAAGTAAAGGGAAGTTCTAATAGAATTACGATGATCTTTCCATGGTGTGTCATGTTTTTGATTGAGCTACATGCTTTGGAGAATATTTGGGGCCAATAGGTAACCTAATTTTAATTTATTTTCACATAATACTTTTGGGTCCAACTTTGGAATAAGATGTGATGTATATGGATGAAGATATTTGTAAAATAAATTTTATGATGTATTTGGGTCCTCTTTATCTCCTCTGGTGGATCACATTGAGTATTTTGTTCAATGTGATCTACCTTGTATTAATAATGCCCATATTTTTATGGTCGGCCTTATTGATTTTTTTGATGGGCAAATCTCTATATATTATGGTAGAAAGGAATGGGATGATTATGATTAAATATGAGGTAATTGTGAATCTTGTAGATTCAAGTGTGAAGGAAATTTTATATGAACAAGGTAGAACTAATGTGCACATTTTTTTTTTCATATTGGAAGGTCACTATATGGAATTAGGAGGTTAAGTCTTTCATTTATTGTTGGATCAGTGGATTTCTACTATATTTTTTGTTCATTGAGGATTAGTGTAATCCTTGGGAATATGCCTAAATTGGTAGGAATAGTGAATTCCTTGGCTCTTGAACTAAAACATTGTAATCAAATATTTTGATATAATTATTACACTTCTCACCATGCTTTACCCCATCTTGGGGTTTCAAAGTGAATCTAGTATTCATGCGTGTACAAAATCATTACTTCATTTTATGATGATTATTGGTTGGATTAATAAACATATAAGATAGATTTTTTAATTTTTTTTATTAGTCACCCCTCTCAACACCTAGTAATGTGTTGGTGCCTTCAAATTTGGAAGGAATTTAAAGTGACTATGTTAAAAGTTTGACTAAGGCACAAGAACACCCCTGAAAACTATTCTGAGTAGCCCACTTTGAGAATGAATAGGAGAGATCCTGGTTAATTTTATGATAAACCACTTTGGGATTGTTTTAATCTCCTATAAGATAACACATTTTCTAGTTTGCAACCCTTCATAATAAGATTGGACTTATTTTTGAAGCACTTATTTTGACGGGTTGACACAAATCTGCATTCTGCACATTTCTAGCTTTATTGAAGTGACCTACTTTGAAGGCTTGTGTATCATCCTAAATTGTAAGAACCTAATTTTTGTGCCCACCTTAGTGTATTTTTTATGGTAGGACATCATATGAAACTTGATGAATACCTAAATTTGAATATGGGTCTTCCATTCCTCTAAATCTTTTTTAAAGTCAAGGTTGGCCCTTATTTCTAAGTGTGCTCCTCTCTTTTTCCTCCAATCCCATAATTGTTTTCCTCACCTAGGCCCCATATACTTAGTTGTGGCCTCCATGACCTATCATGGCCCCGAAATGAGCTATACTCAGAAACCCCACACATAACCTATATCCCTGGTACCCATATCAAATTTGGGCTAATTCTCTCAGGTACATGTAACCATTGGTGACATGCCCTTAGTACATGTCACCATTTATGACATGCCCTTAGTACATGTTTCCATTAGTGACATGTCCCTGAGGAATGGGGCCCAAATTTGGCCCGAAGGTCTATACCAGGGTTTGGTAGTAAATCTTTTCCCATGGTTGGCTTGCTTGATTATTAACCCCTAAAATGTTGTGAGATGTAAATAAACCCCCTATCTCTCCTCATTTTGGTAATCTAGAATCAAGTATCCATTGTCAAGTGCATGAATTATCACAATTAATCTATCAAGTGCAAGGAGGAAAATCAAGCAATCAAGGATCCATCAAGTTCAAGCATTCAAGTATTCATTCTTCTCAAGAAATTCAAGGTGTTCTCTTTCATAGAACTAGCTTCTTTCCCCCATTGGAGACCAAGAAGAGGATTTTTCTATCAAGGAAGAAGATCGACATTCATCTATTTTCATTCAAGCCTTCTCTCTCTTTTCCTCAATCAAACATGGTGGCGATTTAAAACATCTATTCCGTGAGGTTTTATCTTTCATGATTTCCTTTTTGGTTTTTGTGTTTTTTCAAATCTATTGCATAAACATATTTGATCATATTTGAAGAAGTATTTTCATCTCTAAGGTACATGTATACTTCATTTTCTATATTTATCATCTGCTACATGACAACACATTTTCCTTTCTCATTTATTTTCAAGGTTGACTCCTAAACATGGGTTTGACTAAGGAAAACCCCTTTATTCAACTTTCTTCCCCATTTTTTTGTGTGGAGGAGCAGGTTACGGAGATATCAAACAAGATCTGGGCAGAATAGGAACAACCATATGATCTATGAAAATTTTAGTCAAAAACACTAGGGACAAGTCTCTATTCTTGTCATGTCTCAGGTACATGTAGCCATTTTCATCACATGTACCCTATGTTTTGAGCTCAAATTTCAGCCATAGGTTAGATCTATCTTCTAGTTTTTATTTTTGTACATTTCATCTCATTGTCTATCTATATTAGTCTGACTTTTAACAAATTTTCAATAAATTTTGATTTAATCATTATAGTATCCTTTCACTTCCCCTTTTCCACCTGCATCATTACATATTTCTAGAAGGACCATCGTCCCCCATTATCACTTGAGTCTCAGAGGGGGGATGAGTCAATGTTCTACAAATTTTAACCTAATTAAACTAATCCACAAATTACTTATTGCATGAAAAGAAAAGTAGCAAGCATGAACATAAATCAAATAATCACAACACCATAACACAAGTATTTGTAGCATGGAAACCCTGTTAGGGAAAAATCCATGGTAGGGATGGAACCAAAAGGCTATACTCTATAGAAATATTGTCTTACAATGATTTGGGAATGCACTTACATTCAGGCTCACTGCTCAATTATAATAAGGGCTACAACCCTATAGAAAGGATCACTACCTTACAAGATCATCACAACGATCATAATAAACTTTTAAAATGTTAGATTAGCATCTACTAATGCCTAGTTACAGTTCCACATAAGCTCAAAACTCAGATTTGATACACTTTATCTCTAATTTCCATGTTTCACTACCCTTCTCTAATCAGATAATCATATCTCAAACCTCTACACAAAAACCATTTTCATATATACCTTTCATACTTCTCATATGCGTCAACTTTATTCTCTAATATTTCTCACACATTTTAAAACCCTAACCAATCTATCTTATAGGTCCACAACAAAAAAATTTGATCACACTATGTCAACTCAAAAACCATGTTGACCATGTCAACCAAATTCAAATTTAACTACACTTCAAACCAAAATAAACATACACATGTAGCTATAAATTTTATCTTCACAATTTGATCATAAAATTAAGTGCCAAAAATATTTTTCAAAGTCTACAAAAATATTTTTTCTCCATGTTTGTTGTTCTGACTGTCAAACATAAAAACCGATATACAGATCAGTCCATCTTTCACACCCAGCAACACCAAACCTCCAAAATATGGAATAAGCATCTCCATAAATCCAAAATAATTCCCTTACATTCGTGAAAAAATAGGTTAACCTAGAATAGGTCATCGAACCAAATACTAAATGTTGGTTCAACACCATGTTCTTCATTTCAATACTTATCCAATTTCTCAATATGCCTTCGGGTCTGATCTCCTACTACAATGCGCATGTGAAATTAGAGTTTATATGTCATCAATGACAATATCCAAGAATCTATACAGTGTCTCTCACCAATTATATGTTGGAATTGGTTTCTATTATTGTTTTTCGCATTCATGTTTTGTCACTGATGTCAACATATGTTTCTATTGAGACATAAAAGCCTGGTTATTACTATTGCTTAGATGAATGATAGAAGTTTATGGGTATTGTACGGTTATTCAGAGCATGCACATATGCGGATGTGTACATGGATATTTTTTGATCTTATGTCTAAGGTCACTTGGTTTAATATTGTAGATGGCCTAAGTTACATTTTTTTTAGTGAAGACTGGGTACTGGACAGTGACAGTAAACTATGACAGAGTTAGTCTCTGAGTTTTGAGGATAACTTGCATGTGATATCAATTCATGTTATACAAGCTTGAGGAATGGAAGAAGACATGTTAAGAATGTTTGTTATGATTCTTGGGTCACAATACTCTTGGTGATGTCATGTGTGGCATATGTTCTAGAGAAGACTTATTTGGGGTGGACTTCAGAGATGAAGCGCGTATTATGGATAGTGAGCGTGGATTATGGATCTTGCATTATATTTGATGGATTTTAATTGATGTTTAATTGTTATAGGTACCATATTTATCTTAGAAAGGGGTTATGTAATTATTTGTGCATTGGGGAGTTCTTAATTGGCCGACCTAATTGCTTAATGTAAACCTATATAAAAGAAAGTTGTTTTCTTTTGTGAAGTGTGTGGTAACAACGAAGTGTGGAAGCTGCGAGCTTAGTCTGTTGGTTGATGTAGAGTAGAGGTTGTGATTAAGAGACTTCATTGGAACTGATCAAGAAAGATAGTTGCTATCAGACAGTTCATTGTATTTTATATTTTATATACACTTGTATTTTGGACAGTAAGTCCTGAAGGTGGATTTAACCTTCTTTAGGTAGTGTGCCTGGACTATGTACTCCTAATAGGGTGTGTCCTTTAACAGGGACTATGTACTTTAATGCATTAATAATCTCCTATCAGGGATAAATATTTTAGAAGGGATACTATACTCTCAGTACACTATTTGTGGGTGCTAATTCACATCACGGTTTTACCATTAACAAGGTTTCCTCGACAACAAAGGATTGTGTTATGGTGTTACATTTACTGTGTTATCATTTGGATTAAATTTTTAGTTTAAATAAAGTTTAATAATATGTCTCACAACTAATTCACCCCCGCCACCCCCTCTCAGTTATTTTGGTGGACTATTATTCCAAAAAATTGGTATCATCAAGTTTAATAGCTTGGGTGATCCTGAAAATGGTATATTGCAGGAAGGATAGTCCGAAGTTTGATCCTGAAAACTTTGAAATTTGGAATAAAAAGATGAGAACTCATTTGCTATGTTTGGGAATTGAATATTGGATGATTACAAAGAAAGATGAGCCGATCAAGACTGAAGATGAACTAAATAAAGCTACTGATGAAGAAAATAAGTTGTTTTCTTATAACATGGTTGTAAGAGAAGCACTAATTAGTGCGCTTTCTAAAGGTGAATTCATAGAGGTTAAAGACTTGGATTTTGCACATAAAATGTGGTCAAGATTTGGAGCACTAGTTAAAGGAGATAAGTTTTCTAAGTGGGAGAAGTTGCAGAATTGGAAGACAAGGATGGAAAATTTGAAAATGAAAGATGATGAGAATATTAGAGCATATGTACAGAGAGTTACTGAGGATTTTATTGGCATTAGAAACTTTGGAGGCACATACAATGAAGAAGAAGTGATTGCAAAAATTCTTAGATCTTTGACACCTGTTTACAAAACAAAAGTGAAATCTATAGAGGAGATCATACCTTGGATGACGAACTTCAATAGAGAGATGTTGGTTGCAAAATTAACTACTTTTAAGGCTATAGTTCTGGGGGATTCATTACCTAAGGTTGAGACAATATTCAAGGCAACTATGCATAATAATAAAAATAATTTATCAGTGATTGCGAGCACAAGCAGAAGTGACTTGTGAGAAGAGCTTGGTGAATATGTTGATGATTGGGAAAAGATACAGGAAGAAGAGAGGAAGTTAGATAAAATTTTGGCCCTGATCGAAAGAAGATAAAGGAGAGGTAAGGGTAATTTTGAAGGAAAGTTACCACTAAATTTTTTTTCATGTAATAAGATAGGTCATTTTGCATCTAGATGTCCTATAAGGGTTCCTAAACATAAATCTAAGTTTTATAGACCTAAGTATTCCAAGGACAAGGAATGTTACTATGCTAGTGAAGGTGTTTGTGATGATGATGCTATTGATTATGAAGAGATTGGATTTATTTCTATTAAGGATGATGAACCTATTCATGAAGAGAAAGCCCCAGTGTTACATGTTGAAAAGAAATATGAATGGGTCATAGACAGTGGTTGTTAACACCACATGACTGGTGATAGAACTAATTTTTTAAAGCTAACCAAGTATGATGGTGGTGTTGTGATATTTGGTGACAATACTTAGTGGTTTTCTATATTATAATCAGATATTGACATGATTGGTTGTAAACCCTAACCCTAAATGGTTTGAAGCTTGTATCATTCTTGTTCCTATAAAAGAATTTTCAAGGCCATTTAGAAAGGACTGGAGAATTGGGAAAGTAGAAAGCATTAGGTTTATACTTGTTTCTAGTCTAGGATATAGCAGATGTATTTCAGATTTTATTAAGATAGGATTGAAATTTATTTCATCTTTTGCATATTTCCTTGTCATACTAATTCAGGAACTAGTTTCATCATACTTAATATAAGTTGTTTCAGATTTGAGTCTCTCCTTTGTGTTATCTATTGAGTTGTAATTTTTTTGGCTTATTGTATAAGTCCAACTTATGCATATGTGTATTCCATAAGTATTTTATTTTAGATGAAATTAAAATCCTTTGGATATTACATTGATTCTACCTGAATATCTACTTAAGGATCTTGTAGTGTGTGATTTGAGAGTTCTTATTTTTATGGCTTTGAATCTCTACCAATAAGTTGTTTCAGCTTCAGTATTGTATTTAGGATCCAGCCCAATGGATAAGGAATTGATCTAAGATTAGTATTTCTGTTGAAATATATAGCTGAAGTAGTTTGGCTATGTTCTGTCCCACAAATTTAAATCAAACTCATTACCAAAGTTCTTTACATTTATAGTTGTTCTTCTTATCCCACCCATGGTAGTGGAGAGTTAATGAATGCTAGGTTGGCATTTATTACTTACTTTCCATTCATCTATTTTTCAAAGCTAGAAGTAGAAGGTATTGTAAATAATTGAGTTAAGTCTTGATTAGGTGTACCGGCCTTGGTTTGGCAAAGCCAGAAGTGCAAAGAGTAGTTTTGTCCCTATAGTTGGTCTAGTTGTCTTGCAGAGCTTTCATACTTGGAGCTAACCACTCCTAACATAAGTCTCAAGGCATATTGGTACCTTTTATAGCGTAACAGTTTTAAACACCAACAAGATGGTGACTCCGTCAGGGACAAATATGTAAAATTCTTGCTAAACCTTTCAAGGAATATCTAGTGTTCTACTATTTATATAATTTGACCCATTTGAGTCACCAACAAGATGGAAACTCTGATGGGGATGGTGCAATAAATTGTCATAACTAGCCAGTAAGTTGATCATTGGAAGCATAGAGTTACTCAAGATTCACCTTTCTCATTGTTTTATCTTGTGAGTTCTCTATTTGAAAGTTATTCATATTAGTTAGTGTTGTGATCCCAACTAGTGTATGGTGGCGACTCTGAATAAATCTCTGCAACAGTGCTGAGTAAAAAAAATCATTTTGTCACACACTTTCCAATATGAGCTACAGAAGGAATAAGTCGCAATCAAAAAGATATCCTGAAGATAGGTTGGGAAATGATTTCCCAACTACATCCAAGTCCGATCAGCCTAGAAGAGAAAGGGATACTAGAGGTACCCCTTAAGATGAAAGACAAAGGGAAGACATTACAGAAGAAAGACCAGCCCAATGTAGCCAAGAAGGGAATGCATCTGAATGTGAAGAGGCTGCAGATGTGGGACTAGGTACAAATGAAGATTATAATTCTCCTAGTGAAAGAGAGGAAGAGAGACTGATACCACTATCTCCGATTCTAAATTTTCTTCTGAAGAGCTTGATGAAGAGGATGAACTTATCAAAAGATGACTGGCCATCACAAAAAAGGAAGAAAGAAAGGGCCAATAAGAAAAGGAAATCTCATATTAGGGCTGATAAATCAAGAAGACAATTGTTAAAGTGATACAAAACAAGCCATGCTCAAGGATCTGAGAAGGATGAAGAAGGACCTGTCACTCACCAAAATATTGATGATCAAGGTTCTAAAGATAAAGGAAATAAGAAGGTGATAGGTATTGAAATGAATGAATCCAAAAGTCACAAAGTTATTTCAAATCAAGAATCTAAAGGATACCCTGACCTTGAAAGGATCAGAAGGGAGAATGAGATTTTAGATACAGAGCTAGAAAAAATAGAATTAGAAGCTGCTGCTTTGGAAAAGAAAAAGACGATTGATTTCCTTGGGAAATCTACTCAGCCTTCTTATGGTGGTGTTGAGAACGCTGAAACATCAAATTCCAAAGCTTCTACATTCCAAAATGATGATAGATTCCAAAGGAGACCACTTCATGCAGAAAGGTACAAGCAATTTTCTTTCATTGGTATTCCTAGTTATCCTAATACATTTACAAATGAAATTAGGGATAAGCTTCCTATATTTGCTGGAAATAATGTAATCACATGTGACGAACGTCTAAATAAATTCACACATACCATGGATGACTATGAGATTAGACATGAGGATGTAGTTATGAAGCTTTTTGTTTTATCTCTAGTTGAGGGTGCTAGGGATTGGTTCATTGCATTACCTCGTGATTCAGTGGGATCAATAGATGAGCTAAAATGTCATTTTAAGGAACAATATGGTGATAAGACCAACAAGGGTTTCCTATTGAATGAGTTTAACAACATCAAAAAGAATTCAAATGAGGATGTTGTTAAATTCAATACAAGATTCCAAAAGGCTATGCATAGACTTTTTCAAAAGATAAGACTTGATGATGAGGTATGTATTGTTAACTATTTAAATGCTTTTGATAAAAAAATGGGATATTCAATCTGAGACAAGAATCCAAGAAGCCTTATTGAAGCTTATAAGACTGTTGTTAATATAGAAATAAACATATGGGTATTAGGAAAGATGGGTAAAAGGGATGATGGGAAGTTTACTAAGATAAATGAGAAAGAATTGGAAAGTAAGAATCCTAGAATTCCACCAATGATAGGTCATCCTATAATAGTTATAATCCTCAAAATAGGATGCAAAACCACCCATATGGTACCCAATACAAAGATGGGAAACTCATTATCTCATAAAGGAAAGATAGGCCTAATAAAGGGACTCCTGATCCTCTACAAATAAATTATGTTAACATGAGTTATGAGGATCCTCGGTGTGAATATTTTTGCATTGCACATGTCCCTAATTATTTCTTAGTTTCTTTTCAAGTGCAACAAGAAAGAGAATATGAGAAAAAACTATATGATGATGTTGGGAATGCAATGGCGTCTACAGACTTGAAAAGTGAGGAATCTGATGACCAAGGTCAAAATAAGGAGTTGTCTTCATCAGATGAGGAGGAGTTGTCTTTATCAGATGATGGGGAGTTTGATGATCAGGCTGACAATTAGGATATTCTTCAATCTGATAAAAAGGAAGCAGACATTGATAATGTAACGTGCAATGCTGCAAAAGATAGAGAACCTTTTATAGCAAGAAGACCTTCAAAAGAAGAAATTGCTCAAATCACAGAAAACATGGTTGCTCAAGCCCAGAGTAACTATAATTTGAGAAATAGGACAATTGGTATTGAGGATGGTAGACCAACTAGTATCTTTATCAAAGAGACAGGAGCTAGCACTAAGAAGACATCAGAAAAAGAAAAAATTGTTTAGGGTGTCAAGAAAATAAAAGTAAGAACAAGGGAAGCGCCAAGTAATCCAAATCTGATCCATAAGGTTAAAGAAAAGACACCAGAGATAGGGGTGTCCTCTATAAAAAAGGATAACAAAGAGATTGAGCCAGACAAGGTTACACAAGCTAAAGATAAAAGTGTTGTTACTATCAAGCAGGATATCTCTAACAACATTTACTCCCTTGTTAATGTGGGACAATTGTTTTTACAGATCTTTGTCAGAGTCCCACTTTTAGAAATGATGAGAATAGATGAACATAAGGAAAAGGTCCTTGCATGGATAAATAGTTTTTCTTCCGTAGTGGACCTGAAGTCATAAATGGATGAGAAGAAGGGAAATAATAAGGAGAAATCTAATAAAAAGGAAAAAGAATCAGAAGAGATCATTTCTAAGATCCCTCATATTTTCTTAAATACAAATCATGTCACTACTCCTTTGGGAGCTGTGAACCCCTTTTTATTGACCTTATTTATTAATGGTAAGATGCTAAAAAACTATATGATTGATTTAGGAGCATCCAATACTGTTATGCCTTTAGAGATAATGAAGGAAATGGGACTACAGGTGGATACTTCTCATGGGAGATTTCAAGCCATAGATTCAAGGGAAGTACCTATTATTGGTACTATTAAGGCTTTGCCTTATACATTGGTAGCATATCCAAAGAAGATATTGACAATGAGTGTCCTATTTGTTAACATTCCACCTCAATATGGAATGTTGTTGTCTAGGAAATGAAGTGCTTCAATGGGAGGGAGTATGTAGTGTGATTTGTCTTTTGCAACCTTTGATATAGCTGGAAAAAATGTTAAGGTGTCCAAAGAAACCAGAACCCTCATATGATTGAGGAAAATGAAGATGAATCTACTAATTATTTCTTGCATACTGATATGGGGTCCTTACAAGTTCAAGGTTTTAAGCTTGAAGATGAGGTCCAACATTTGTCTTTGTCAAAAGAAAAGGGTAATCTTGCAGAACAAAATGAGTTATGTATTGTTTGTTTTAATGGTACAAGGCCAGAGGATGGAATATTGGTAGATGTCTCTAACATAAAGCTTCAATTAGTCCTTTCCATTCCAATTATTCTTTCAATTGCTCAAAATGTGCAGTTACCTGATGAATATGTGGATGAGTGCTATCCGTCTAACATGCAAGACATTGGTTTGTATAAGTCTATTGATTTACAAAAAAAATCTTTAGGAAATTCTATTGTTTCTATGCAAACCAACGATAGAGTATTAAACAAGGGATCCAACAATATGGCATAGTGTAAGTGCATTCTTTTTCAGCTGGATAATGACTCTCCAAGGTGTGGCATTGAGATAGAAAATGTTGAGAATAGCATTTATAATGATTGTTATTTATCTAATGAATGTGACATGCATATGCCACATGCTTTACAATTTCCACATCTTTCTGATTTTATTTTTGACTCAACTGATGTATATGATGATATTTTTATGTATGATGAGCTAATGGTACATGGAAAAGGATCTCATCAGACAAATGAAAGTGGTCATTTTAGTTTGTTATCAGAAATTTTGTGATGGTTTCACACTATTAGGAATAATTTGATTCCTTCGTATCAGTGAATAAAGTAGCAGAGCTAGGTTATTTTTTTGCTACAAGTCTGTACATATTTTCTTTCTGTTTTAGTTTCTGCTTTAGGTTAGGTTTCCTACTTTGTCTAGTGGTCTACTTCTCCCAAAAGTCCTGAATCCTTGTTATGCCTACAAGATGCATACATCCTCAGATGGAGCCACTGTTAGCACTTGAAAGAATTTATGGTTCTAAGCTCTTTCCTCTTATCTCTGCAATTATTTTTGGCCTTTAGCTAAAGCCCTAAGTCTTGTTGTGTCAAAATTTGGCTAAAACCCTAAACCCTCAAGACTTGTTCCAAATTCATGTTACTTTTCCAAGTAGCTTAGGTGAATTCTTAAGTCATGTGCACTTTTTTAGGCCTTTATCTCTTAATCTTGTAACCCCGAATGAATATTATTTTTCATTTAGCGATCAAGCGCAGGTCGTCGATCAATTCTATTTAAGTTTTCATCTCATGGCTCGTGCATAATCTCAAGATAAAATTCAAAGTTATGGAATATTTGGAGATTATCCGTGTACTGTAGATCTTGATCTCTCTTGGTCTTGATCGTGTGGTTGGCACATGATCGCTAGACAAAGGTGATGTTAGCTTTTTTATTTGGAGATTCAGCGAGGGTCGTTTATCTTTGTCTTTTCAAATCATGATCTTGTAGTTGGCACTAAGTCTCAGAATGTAACCTGAGTCAAGGATTTTATTTGGAGATTCAGAGATAGCTTTGTCTCTGAATCACGTGATCTAACTGTGGTCTTGGCAGGGTTATCTTTCCTCTATGGTCGCTAAATCTATGAATGGCTCAAGGGTTAAGTTCTTTGTCTTGAGATTAAGCGAGGGTCATAGATCATGTTCTTTGCTTGGTTTCATCCAATGACTTGTCTATGATCTCCATATGTTACCCAGGTTAATGTTTTTATCTAGCAACATGGAGACTTGGTTAGTAGCGCGATCTCTAGATTGAACCAAGGTTAAGGCAAGGTTTGCAATTTTCCTTCAGTCACGAGATCTCTAGATGGTTTCAGGGTTAAGTTAAGGATCTCAAGATTAAGCCTGAACCGTTGATCGGCTTCCTTTTAAGTTATGATCATGCGGCTGACATGTAATCTCATGAAGAATTGATCAAGTATAGAAGGATTGCTAGACTTGGTGAGGATCGTAGATCAGGATAGAGATCAAGATGAGTGGCTGGTGCTTAATCTCACTATAAATTGATGATGTCATGATATGTCTAGAGATCTAGTGCAGACTATAGATCTTGTTTTGATCATGAGCTTGGCGTGAGTTCTCCCAACAAACCCAAGGGTTTAGAACTGTGTTGGAAAATTAGATATCTCTTAAGTCGCGTGATCTCGTAAAGAACTTGGGGTTAATTCAAGGCTGGTTAAGTTTATTTAGAAACTTAGAGATAAGCTTGTTAGCGCATAATATCAAGGTTTTGATCTGAGTTAAGTTTTACTTGCCGAGGTTATGTTTTTACCTCAATCATGCATTCTCCAGATGACTTGAGTCAGGATAGAGTTAAGAGCTGAGTAAATAAGGATCAAATTAGAACTATCGATGGAGTGTTGATTATTTTTTTTGTGATTAATCTCACAATGAATTGGTCAAGTATAGATATATATCGAGATTCAGCGCAGGTCGTTGATGCAGCGAAGATCTTGTGGATGCAATTAAATCTCTAAATAAACCAGGGGTTATGAAAAGTATTCAGAGACTTAGAGATTTACACGGTTGCAAAATATCTAGATAGAGCTTGAGTTAGAGTAAGGATAAGTTGAGTTTGCAGAGACCAAATCTGAACCGTTGATGCAATAAATATCTTGTGGCTATTGCTAGATTGCTAGATAAATTTGTGTCAGGCCTTTTTATTTCGTGATTACACGAGGATCATTGATCTTACAATTGTCTCATAATCTCGCAATGTAACCAGAGTTAGGTAAAATATCTAGCGACTTGGAGATGCAAAGGAATTCAATAACCAAGATTAAAGATGAATCAAAGGCTAGTTAAGTAGCATAGGTCAGAGGACAACAAGATTTCTCAGAGCAAGTCGTAAAGCGCCATGTGGAGATCAGTAGGACCAAGGTTGTTGAGTTATGACTAAGTAAAGGCACTATAGTTTGATTCTCATATGATAGCAGGCGTGAAACCTCAAAGATAAAGTGATCATGATCTACTCATTGAGGCATTGTGCCTTCCTACCATGTGTCCAATCAGATTTTGAGCCTGGATAACTTAAGAGGATCTACGGATATGTTTTAAAATTATGCAACAGCTTGATCTCGACCGTCCAAATTATTTTATGTGCCACCTTTGACCGTTATAACTATAATTTGAATATTTAATTATTTGACTCAGAGGGTTTCATGGTGGTGGACTCAAATATTTGATCCAAGAGCTATAAATGTTGTGATCTGATCTTATGGATCGATTCTAAATAGTTGTTGAAGATCGGAGGGATACAAATCTGATATATTGAGATGTATTGAAGACCAAAGTTGACAGATAAGAGTTTTATAATCAAAGGGTAAATGCATTTGGAGCTACCTGGTCTTTTCTGCATTTATGAGAGCATGAATTATTTTACAGATCAAATCAGATTTGCACAGATTAAAGAGAGATAGGGTTTCAACTTGACATCATAATCAGATGTTGACATGATTGGTTGTAAATCCTAACTCTAAATGGTCTGAAGCTTGTAGCATTCTTGTTCCTATAAAAGAATTTTCAAGACCATTTAGAAAGGGATGGAGAATTGGGAAAGTAGAAAGCATTAGGTTTATACTTATTTCTAGTCAAGGATATAGTAGATGTATTTCAGATTGTATTAAGATAGGATTAAAGTTCTTTCATCTTTTGCATATTGTCATATTGCATATTTCCTTGTTATACTGATTCAAGAACTACTTTCATCATACTTAATATAAGTTGTTTCAGATTTGAGTCTCTCCTTTGTGTTATCTATTGAGTTGTAAGTTTTATGGCTTATTGTATAAGTCCAACTTATGCATATGTGTATTCTATAGGTATTTTATTTTAGATCAAATTAAAATCCTTTGGATATTACATTGATTCTACCTGGATATCTACTTAAGTATCTTGTAGTGTGTGAGCTGAGAGTTCTTATGTTTATGGATTTGAATATTTTCCAATAAGGTGTTTCAGCTTCAGTATAATATTTAGGATCTATCCCAATGGATAAGCCACTGATCTAGGATTGGTATTTCTATTTAAATATACATCTAAAGTGGTTTGGCTATGTTTTGTCCCACAAATTTAAATCAAACTCATTACCAAATTTCTTTACATTTATAGTTTTTCTTCTTATCCCAACCATAGTAGTGGAGAGTCAATGAATGCTAGGTTGGCATTTAGTACTTACTTTCCATTCATCTTTTTTTCAAATCTAGAAGTAGATGGTATTGTAAAGAATTGAGTTTAGTTTGGATTAGGTGTACCCACCTTGGTTTTGTAGAGCCAGAAGTGCAGAGGGTAGTCTTGTCCCTATAGTTGTTCGAGTTGTCTTGCAAAGCTTTCATACTTGGAGCTAACCACTCCTAACATCAGTCTCAAGGCATATTGGTAGCTTTAAATAGCATAAACATTTTCAAACACCAACATGGGGTATGGTGTATTTCTGTCTGGAGTGGAAATAAAACATAATTTTTGCAGAATACTTCTAGAATCATGACATGTGTCCACTCAAGTAGGAATCAATCAATGATGGTGTGTGACCAATGACAAGGAAAAGGTTAATGGGACCCATGACACCGGACACCGACAACCAATGGTTGTTGGATGAGAAGAGTTCAACAACATATAGTGTATTTCAGGTTGAAAGGGAAAAGAACCCCTATTTGTGCAAACCTATTTCAGAATCATGACATGTGTCCACTCACACAATCGGTGTCATTTTGTGAATTGATGATGACATGTGAGGTGACTAGGTGACTACTAGTATAGTAGTACTAACAAGCCAAAATTTAATGGGACCCATGACACCTGATAGTGACTACCAACGACCATTGGATGAGTATAGATCAATGACCCAAGGTGTATTTTGGGACAATTTGGGGAACGGTCACCTCTTTTCACAAATTTCCCCCAGAAACAAGGCACGTGTCATGAATTAACACTCATGACTCAACTAAGTATAATTAAAATCTAAATTGGAGTAAAACTGAACATTTAATAAATATAAATTGTAATAAATAATAAGCAATAAGCTCAATTTCGGGTCTCGACTCTCTGGTTGAAGTTGTAGAAATATGTCAAATGATTAAGTGTTACATGTCCTAGTGACATCAGATATTTTTCTTCATAAAGAAGAAATAAAATGTAACATGAGTCATGACTGATGACTCAGTACTCACGATTGTACAATTTTTTCCCTTTAGGTTTTCAATCTAAGTTTTTTAGTTCTACTTCTAACTAGTATTGGAGATTTAGAAAGGAGTTACGGCTTCTAGGTTGAGGATTAAGGAATGAAATAGATTCTCTCAACTCTCTACCCATTCATAGTCTGCACAAATTGAAATTACAGGTAAAATCCTGAGCACCTACGTACTGCCTTTTAAATTTTTCAATTCTCATGGTTTACTGTTTAGAATGTAGAACTAGAATTAGGGTTTAATTTTGAATCACCCTTGTAAATTGTAGCTATGTAGAATTATTTAAATGGTAGCTATGTAGTAAATAGTAATACTACGATGGGCAAAAAAATTACCAAGTTTACGAGTAAAAGGAAAAGTCAAGGAACAAAGATAATAGACTTCCACAAACTAGTTAAAATACCAGGTTTCACTGATAAATTCCATGATATTTATGATCTTGTTATCCATGGAAATAAGGGAATCATGGAAATTAGATTTGCACTTGAAAATAAGTGGAAAGATCCAATGAAGGATTCAACATATTATCCATTTAACAGCATGGTAAAGGCAATGGAAAATAAAATTGTAGTGTGAGTTGTTGGGTTAGCATGCATGGTGTTACCTCAAGTATTCTCTTGTCCGGAAATTGTCATGGTTTGCGCCAAAAATTATGATAAAAATAGAAAATCAATTGTAAATAAAAATACTTAGGAGGAAATTTTGTCGATAACCGAGACTGAATTTGTGAGTCTATTGGACCTAGGGTTTGAAGTACAAAACTCAAACGTGCACATTGACCTGGGAAAGCTAGTAGAGAATTATGAAAAAATAGATGCAATACAGAAAGATTCGTATATCAGAGGAATAATAAGAAGTTCTAGTTTGGATCCAAACCATAAGCCTCTTTATGATTATGATATTTTTGTGCAATGGGTTTAGGATAGTATTTCCTTGCTAGTATTTTGTTTGGGATTGGATAGTAACAAAGAAGTGGGTGTCAGCATTCTTGAAATGATTTTTCATATTCATTGTGAAAAAGAACCACTAAAATATAATTTTTTTGAATTGCATTGGGAGATCTCAGCAATATTCTTAATTCCAAGTCCAAAAGTTTCACCCAAAGTCTTTTTCCTCCAACTTCTTGTGCATCACCCAAATCGAAAGTTGTGAAGCTAAAATTCCAAAAGAGTTTTAATAAATTTGATTCTTAGTAAATCCATTCTTAGTAACTCCCCACATTATTCATTGCATGCAAGAAAAATTACCAATGATTAAAAGAGGTTTAAAGAAGACATTTAGATTCACAACCTACTTGTGCTATCTTATTTTAGCAAAGCATCATGCAATATTTTAGACAAACAAGCTTCAAAGTCAGGTCTGAAATACAATATATGAATGGACACCTAAGATAAGGATGAGTGATAATAGAAGGAACTATAACAATTTTTTAGACTTCTTTTTGGCACCAATGTATCATAAAATTGCAGGCACTCCAATGCCTAGATTTCTTGTGTCTTGTAGAGATTACATTAAACTCAGAAGTGAAATACAATTGGATGACTGGTACTTCATGGAAGACTACACTGTGTTAAGGTTTTATGGTTCAGTGGTAGAACCCTAAAAAATTCTAATACATGTGACAGAGAGGGTATTTTCATTGGAATATGTATGGCAGATGGAGAGCACAGATGTGCCATTTAGTGGTCAAAAAAAGAAAATGATATTTTCTTCCTTTCTTTTCTCATTTGGAGGGTTTACATTTGAGAGAAGAGGATTCAAAGTGGCATAGGTTTTTTTTACAAATTTTTTCTTTTCTGTTGACAGTCACTGGTAGTATGATCCACTCAACATAATTGGAATAAAGCTTAGATATAATGGGAACTCCACAAGAAAATGTCAACATGAGAGTATCTCATTGATAGAAAAATTTAAAAACATGGAGTCTTGGGATGAGATCAAAAAAGAGATGGAGAAATACGCCATTGAAAATAATATTTCAATACAAGAATTGTCATAAAAAACTATGGCATTGCACAAACAGAAAGGAAAAGTGCAGCACATGACATCCTACAATTTCTACTTGATATTTTCTCAACCATCTACAAAATCTATTCCAAAAGACCTAGCAGGTCAACGTAAACATGGTAATGGGACTCAAACCAAAATTTCTGATTTTTGGGAAATGAGGAAGAATCTCAGCAAGCCAAAGAGCTCTGCAAATCTTTATGAAATGGGAGAGGATCAAATATTTAGCAATTTGTGGAATGAGGAGATTCCAACTAAAGCATATCACACCAATGATAATTGTCAAGATAATGAGTATGAGCAAGATTGTGTGAATCCCACATCAACTGATGTATATTCAATTGTTACTGGAGTTGATGTGTCCACAAAATAAAAATATAGCAAAGGGGTGGAGATTATAGGAAAAATGGGTTTTCCAGGTTGGGGTGGTTTGGGTCCCATGGGACAAGGGCCTTGGTTTCCAATTTCCACACCCGCTACACCAAAATGTGGTGAGACACCAGTAATTAGAGGTTCATCAGAAAAAGGTACCACTTAGTCAAATACTCTTGCACCTTCATTTGTTCCAGCTTCAAATCTAGTTCTACATTTCCCAAGAACTCAGATTCAATCTAAATTAAGTGCCACTCCCACTAGTGGGGATGGCATGGATAGTAATAGTGATCTAAAAATGACATTACCACTAGACATGAAAACAGTGGATCCTAGAGACCAAGGCAGTGTAAAGAAGAAAAAGGTTATGACAATAATTCCAATGGTGTATGTGACTATAAGTCCAACAATTGCCACACCTTCAGGACAAAACCCTTTGAATAGTCCAAAAAATCCACTTGTAATGGGTCAGGGTGGTACTATTACTAATCCTCATGGTGTAATGATTAGAACCACTAGTGGAATCTTGTATATCACTGCAAGTTCTATTTCACCTTTCAAATATTCAATTGTGTCAGAAAACCCTGATTTTTGTTTTAATGATTTTGTAACTAGCTTTGAACAAACAAAAAATAGGAATAGACAAAATACTGAGACATTGAAGAGGGATGCAGTTGTTGCAGCTCATGATGTAGAACATGCATCAAATAGGTTATTTTCCACATATGACCCAAACAAAGAAACAATGGAGTTAATGGTTGTTATGCCCCCAGCTAGAGATAATAATCCACCAGAGAGTCAGTTAGATCCATCTGAATTCCACGTTAGCACCCTCCAAATGGATTTATAAAAAATAAAAAAATGTGGACAAGATAAATGTGTTGAAAATGACCAACCAAGTGGTCTACAGTTTGGTGATGAAGTTGGAGAGAGAGAAAGGAAAGCTTCTGGACAAAATAAAAAAGTTACAGGCAGGCCTAGAAAATCAAAAGGAAAAGGAGAAAGCAACAGATAATAGGTGCAAAGAATTACAACAAAGGAAAAAAAATTCTTCCTCCAAAGAAGCAATTGCACAACAAGAACATATGGACACAGAACAAAAAATTTTGAGGGAAATATTGGAAGAGAGAAACAAAAAGTTGAGGATGAAAAATCCTCTTCAGTACATTTATACAAAAGCGTGGATAATATGACACGTGTAAAAAATAACTTAAATAATGAATAGGAGAATGAGAGGGAAAATTCAAACCAGTGGGAAGAGAAAATAGAGGAAATAAGAAATCAAAGTGAACACCAGTTGCCATAATTGAGAGAAGAGCTAAAGAAGACAAATAATACAATTGAAACTTACGAAAATAGCTTGAATGACAAAGTAAAAAACATAGTCAAGAAAATAAAAAAAGACATTTGGGGGAGAATAAAGGTGAGTGGTGATACTTTGTGCGATTGGTTGAATTGAATGAAAGTCTTAAAAAAATATTTGGGAAGCGCAAAGAGCTCGTTGAGAAGAACAAAAATCTTTCTCAGAGAGAGAATATTGCAAAACATATTTTGCATCAAATCAACACAACCAGTGATAGGTATTTGGAAAGAAAGGGAATTAATGACCACATTTTTGCAACAATAAAGGAAACAACTGCCTTTCAGAAATATTAGAAACTAAGTGAAGGAGAGGAAATTATGGCCGTATATGGGAGAAATCTCGCCAAGATGTATCAAAAAAATAACCAAAATGATAAGTCTTGGTTTTTTGAATCATGGCCTTGGTCCTAGTAACTCGTCAATGAAATTTGTTGGAAGAGAAGATTACAAAAAAAGTTGGAAAAGACAATGACGTCTGATTTAGGCAAGCTTCCTTAGGACACAACTCATGAAGGCATTGCAAATTGCATCAAACCATTGACAACTTTTAATGCAGTATTGGATGGATCATTGATTTCAAGTCACTCTTCCAAGTATAGATATCTGACGAGGTTATAGGTCATTTACTATAACTTGAAAAAATTTGACCTTCCAAATGACGCAGAATGGAGCATACTAAAAAAACTGGCAGAATCATCTCATCAATCATAGTATGTAAAAATACTTTCAATCATATTTATATTTTTTTTCTAATGGCTTGAATTGAGCTTAAAGTTTGAACTTTGTTTTTTGAATAGGAGTAAAGTAGCAAATTAGATGCTATTGTTAATTTACGAAACTGGCATGTGTCAAATGCATAAATGTATAGTTGTAGAGATGTTGTACTTGTCTTACTGATTTTGATTTTGAGACTTCACATGAGGCAAATCAACTTGAAGCTATTGTTGCTCCCTTGTTTCTATAAAAGGGAATTCAGGGTCATTTGCTAGGGGTATTGTACTATTGAGTCATTGACTTTTGCAAACAGAATCACACAGAGTTGTGTACTTACTACTATTAATGAATGAATTGTTACATTGTATCAAATTTGTAAATAAATTATTGAGAATCTCTATGAATTTCTAGATTTTCAAAAAATAATGAAAATCTTCAAGAATTGTACCATATGAGCTGAATAATGCAAATGAAAACCATTATTAATTGTAGAATTGATGACATTATCAACCACATTCATGGTTTTGACATTGGAATATGCTATTATGCATGATTTATGATGAGATACAAAAACTGACAGTAGACTAAATAAATAAGTTTAATAAATAACTAAGACATGCTACTTTAACAATGATTCAAGTTGCCACATCATCTCATTATTGGGATCCTCAAATTCATTGTCATCAACATCATAGCTTCCTTGGTTCTTCATCATGTTTTCTTCACTCTGCATACCTCCGCTTAACTAAAGTTCAATGCTACTAGTACTATTACATGAGTCACTAACACCTTTGTCTCTGGCCATCCCCCTTTGGTTTGAAATTTCCCAAACCTCTTCTTTGACATTTCTTCCTCCACAATTTCAATGCCCTATCATAAGTAAAAGTATTGACGTCATACCTGGATGTATAGAGCCTCAAGCAATTTTCCAAATTATTGTCTAGTTTATTTCTTAGATTTGACTTTAGGAACCCCAAAGTAGTGAAAACTCTCTCATCATCCACCAACCCCAATATCATGGTCAAACATAAATCAACAAGCTTGAAAATTTTGATATTGAATCAATCAACATTTCGCTTTGAGCTAGAGTGAACCAAAGCCTTGTTACTGATCCATCTTCGTGGGGGTTCCGCATAATATTATATTGTTCCCTCATTGTCTGTGAAAAATGCCCTGATTTATCTCTCAAACAAGATTCATCTAAAATTCTATTTAGAGTCACTCCATTAAACTCTTTGGTTTTGCAAAAATGATCTATCAAAGTTAGTAGCCTAGTTTGAAAATCTTTCGAATTGTTGATACTCCAATATCGAGGAAACCAATAGCCATGGATTCAAGTAGTTTGATTGGAGGGAATCTTTCTCTAATTTGTGAGGAAAGATCATAGGAAATATATTTCACAGAAGTAATTATAGAGTCAACGATCTTGGTAAATTCTTCCCAAGTTTAACACTTGATATTCACTTCTTTGGGTTCTTTCTTGGTTCCTTAGACTCAACCCTTTCAAAGTAGTGCATTGGTATCTCAACTCCATGTACTTCTACACATAACTCCCCATTTGCACCGATCTTTAAAAATTTATCAGGATTGTCCAAATCTATGATTTTGAGCTAGCTGGAAAATTTTACACCATCACATAATTGATAGATATTATCGAGCGTCATGCATGTCAATTTACACAGCGCAGCATATCCTACAATATACATAGCTCTTTGTTGGGACTTGTTCATTATATTTCTCATTTCCTCTAGTATGGGGAGAAGACCTGCTAACATTAAGAGTGTCTCTACAATACTTAACCTTTGCAACAGCTCAGAAAATTTTGGTTTCCCTGCTTCTTCATGACTTGAGTTCAATAGACCAAGCAACGATTTATATTCTGAAAAAACTTGATGCGCTGGTCCATCCAAAGACATCCATCTGGTATCATTATCCTTAAGAAGCTTGTTCATGTTGGTTAGTCCTTCAACAAAGTGTTGAAATTACCTCAATCATTTTGTAATTTGACAAAAGTATTGGTAGATCTCTTTGATTAAAATTTCATTTTTTTGTACTGGAGCATGCTTGCTGACAACTCCAAAAGCTAGATTCATTATGTGAGCCATGCAGTGAATGATAGTACTCTAGGACTTGCATTACTAAAGCTCCATCCACTCCAACACACACCAACTTTTTGGCAATCATCATGTCATCTATACCTCCATATTCAATTAGCAAACTCTTTACCAGTACAAATAAATTTTCCGTTGTCGCATTATCCTTCATTTTAGCAATAGTTAGTAGATGAGGTTGGAAAACAAAATTATGTACATTATAAACATGGATGCATGCCTAGGAAGTATTATGTACCGCTATAACTTCGTTTAAAGACAATGAAATATACTTTGACTCTTCAATTTTTGCCTTTAGATCCTCTTTTTCAATCTCTGCAAGACAACTTGCCCATTCCCATCCATTGTTTACTAACAAATGACTGTTAGGATAGTTATGAACTTTCAGAAAGTGTAATAAAGCACTCAATGATGGGTAGTCTATCATAGGACACCCTCTCCTCAAAATATAAAAGACAACACTTAATTGAACAAATTTTCCCATTTGTTCTACTTCCATTGCTTTTCCAAAATAAGCTTCAATAGACCTTTCAAATTCAGCAGGGTCCGTCTATATATTCTATTGAAATCCAAATAATTATGCATTCCTAACATGCTGAGATTCCTCCTTTGTTTTCTATCTTATCACTAATTTTTCAACTCCATCTATGGTTTTCTTTTCATAAACTTTACCCATATGCTTCTCTGTGATGTCAATATTTAGATGTAACCTCTTTTCCTTCTTATTTATCTTGGTGCAAATATTACATCTGTATTCTACCAGAGGCTCACCTTCAATTGGATTGTCCACTAGTTCAATGAATGGATACTTTGACACCCATTCTATTTGCAAATTCCTTGACAGATCCCACATCCGATCTTTTTTTTATTCCCTATCCTTTTTTGAATTGTATTTTCTTTTCTTCTTCCCTGCACCATCATCATCTCTAGCATTCTTAGTCTCATCCAAGTGGATTATATCATTATGGATACTCTGGATATTTACCTAAAAATCTTCTTCAAGTTCATCGTGATCTGAGATATCAGGTTCACCGACTTCTTCAATATGTTGTGTAGGTGCGGGTTGTGAATCTTGTAAATCTAATTGTGATGAAGTAGCTTCCCAATTTTGGCTAGAAACATTTCCAAAACCAAAGTATGATGATAAGGTTCTTCTTTTTTCTAGCCTAAGTGGCCTCTCTTGGCTTTCCCCACATGCAAGAACCTTTCCCTTATTCTTGTTCAACATTTCCAACGAAATAAAGGCTGCCAAAAAAATCTTCTTGTTGAAGAAGTGACAATAGACTATAATATATATAAATATGATTCATTGGCTATAAAATATATGATTGAGGTCTCCCTGGCAACCACATCACTGACCAATAAGTACTAACTGGTCCCCACTAAATAAGAATGAACTCAAAATTGTAGAGTCACAGACAGATAGAGGTGAAACCTCAAGTAAAATCAGGAATATGATTACACTTACCTTTGTCTCAATTATAGTCATCAATGCACTCAATAGTCTGAATCTTCTCTATCGATGAAATAGAGATATCAGAACCAACTAAGCCAAATTGTGTACAATAACCCTGATCTATGAAGGTAGTTATACCAACCATTTTTGGAGAATTCAGCGGGAGGTATTAGGTGCACAAATATTTGGCAAAGCTCACGTAATTATAACACGTCTTATGTTATTTAAGAGGTGATTATGGGTCGTCCAACAACTTGCTATGATTAATAAAGTTGGAAAAAATGTGTTGGTTTGAGATACACATTTGCAAAATTCTAGGCAGGTTTAGGGCCACCTATAAATACATTTGTATAAAACCATTGGCAAATATAAGTCGTCGATTTGGGGCTGCTTTGAAATTGTAGTCAATTTTTTAAAATTTACCATGTCCAAAAAATATATTTGATAAGTGATATTGTAGAACAAATGTTGAAAATTTATTAAATAGATGGTCGATGGGCCCTGACATTCGACCCAATATTTATAATTTTTGGGTGATTGAGCCAACCCAATATACAAAATATATTCGTCAAACCCTAGGTCACTGACGTGCGACAATCGCCAAATGGTGAATAATCACCACTAAAATTATTGCTGGTGGGAAGGAAAATAAAATTGATCTGTAGTTTAAGCAGGTGATTTTTGTGATGAAATATTTATTTCTAACCTACAGGGACAAATAACCTAAACTACAAAAAATGGAAAGGGGAAAAATAGAAACCACAAAAAGAAAAAAGAAAATGAAGGAATAAATCCTACCTTCAGACAATGAAATCAATGAATATGTGAAAGAATCGATGGAAATTTGTGAACATGTACTTGAAATTATCTATGTGTGTCGCTAACATATGCTTTGTTCGTAGAGAAGGCTTTTCACTTTTTTAAGGCTTTGTGAGTGCAAATGAACCTTGTTTGGGACTTCTATAGTCAACTTCTTAAGTGCATTCAATACACATCATACTTTCTTACTAAACACAAAAACTCTGACATGCCAAGGATCAAAACCCCCAAAATACCAAATAATTTAAAGAGAAAAGGAATCTCGAGTTATTATTAATAGCTGAGAGGGGGGTGAATCAGTGGCCTCAAAAATATTCCAATAATCAACCCAAAAACTTAGTACCACAATATTAAGCCTCTAGTTATCTTCATTCCTATAAGGTGAATGCCTCCAAATACTTATATCAAATTACTACTCCTCAGAATGCTTTGTAAAACCTTCTAATGTATGTTTACCGAATAGCAGTCTATTAATTTACCGAAAGAAAGTAAATTATCTAGAGTATACCAATCAATCCAATTAAGTTATGTGTAATGAAAAATACTAAAGTAATGACTCATAAACACATTGACACATAGATTGTTAACATGGAAACCCTATTAAGGGAAAAACCACTTGGGACCAGTAACCCAAAATTTTCACTCTTCTAAAGTGAGCTCGGTGAAGAGCCAACCATGTTAAAGGTTAAAAACACACTACTAGGTGTGACCTTGTTAGAGGATTTAAAATTTTAGTCTTTCACTTGATATCGGGCATCTCTATGCTACCTTCCTTGATCAAACACTCACTTGGCCTATCAATAGGTATCTGGCATCTCATGCTATCTTCATGATCAAAATTTTTGATACTCCTTCAGATGTATCTCAATAATGAAAGGATCTTTAAATCCTGCTCGGTTAAGAGACTTTCTGAATCAATGGTTAAACTGAAATAGTATGATCTATTCACATATACAACTTATACTTGAAGATTTTCAAATCTATTGTAATCTCATAATAATCTGATCAATATATCTTTGTTTATACCTTTGCTCCACTTTGATTATGCTCGGTGATGCTATGCTCTATTTCTTGGTGTCCACTGAAAACTTTAGCTCTTTCCTTAGCTTGATTGATTAGCATTGTATGAAGTTGTTCTTCATCAGTTTCTCTTTAGCATCCTCTTTTTCATTCACTCCCCTTGATCCATACTAAATCAAGTTTGTCTCTTAAATAGAAATGATATCACTGTTGTTAGGTTCTTGATTTTCTTTAACTTGGCATGATCCACAATCTTAGCCAATTAGATTTAAAGCAAAACACTTGTTTTATCTCGTAGAGATATTCTTACCAACTAGACAAAATAAATTTAAATCATTTACTTATCTCTGGCTTATCTTGTTGATGAAAACAATGAGAACTACCAGTTAAGTATATATTTAGCTCTGCCAGCTAGATATTTTATCATTTCTGAACTCCAATTATTTTTGGTGTTTAACTTTCTGATAGCATCGATCATCACTCCAATTCTACTTGGGCTTCTCCGTTAGTTTACACTATGTTTCTGTCCGTCGGTTATGCTTGTGATTCTTCTCATCGGTAATGCTTGTCGGTGTTCTTGCTCAACATCACTGTGACTTGATTGTCGGTGATCTTTTTCTATTGGGTTTCACTGACCATCGGTTTTTGTAGTCACATTGTGAATACTTGTCTTTTATGCATTACATAAAGCATAATATTTCTCTCTAATTCTCTAAATTTTTTGATATTTTGATTATAACCGATTAGATTATATCAAGTTGACATCAATGAAAATACAATCCATTAACTGATTTAATGTGTTGCATTATCCTTCTACATTTCGGTGATCAACTTAACATCTTCAAACATTAAACCAGTTACATGTCATCAATCTCTCCCTTTGGCATTAATGGAAACATAATACATTATCACACTATACTATTACTAATACAATATGAAATATACAATTTCATCAAGCTTTCCTAATGTAACTATTACAAATGTCTGGCTCTCGGTAAGCTCAAAAATAGCTTAGATTTTTTTCATGCAGAGTGGTTGACTTCAATCTTCAATCCCTTCTCTAGATAGATATATCATCTGATATCTCTGTTCTGATATGTGCTCTTCCTTGACTATTCCTCTTCTTGATAATCTCTTTTTCCTTTGACAACAATCTTTCTCTTTGTCTGAACTCTCTCCATTTGTTACTTCTCTCCGTTAGATGGATATTTCATATGTAATCAATTTATCTCCCTTAGAATATTGATTAACTTCTTCCTTCTGATTCTCAAGAACTTCAGTTCATGGAAAATGATATAATCTCTCCCTTTATCATATCTCTCTATTTATGATCATCCCTCCTTTTATATGATAATGGAATCATCTCTTCCTTTGTATGATAAAGAAAATCTCTCCCTGATGATAATGAGAACATCTCTCCCTTTGACAACAATGCCAAACAAAAAAAATACTTCTCCTTGTTTTATCATCTCTTTGCATAATATATTCCTTGAATTTCCCTATCCATCAGCAATACAATGTCTCTGGTTTTTGGTGTAGATATGTACCTTGCTATGTATATATATATATATATATCTGTTTATGTCCATCTTAGTGTTTGCATCAATATGAATGATCTTCTGGTTTGGTATAGGCTGATGCAACCTCCTAGTCAGCTTACTGACCAATAGACAAGGGTTGGACCCCTAGTCTCTATCTTAGGTACTCAAAAGTATCCTTCCATAATGGCTTGGTGAATATGTCAGCCAACTATTCCTTTGATTGAGCATATTCCAGTGCCATTTCTTTTGCTTGCACCTGTTCTCTTAAATAGTGATACTTGATAGAAATATTCTTAGTCTTAGCATGCATGACTAGATTTTTAAAAATGTTTATTGCACTGGTGTTATCACAGTAATAATTACTGGTTCAAGAATCTTCATATTCATACCTTCCAGCAATTGTTTGATCCATGCAATATTGGAGCAATTTGCAGTAGCAGCCACATACTCTGCTTCTGTAGTAGACTAAGAGATGCATCCTTGCTTCTTTCTTATCCATGTGACAAGTGTGTCACCCATGAAGAATGATCCTCTAGTTGTGCTCTTTTGGTCATCAATGTTTCCAGCCCAATCAGCATCTGTATAGACTTGTAGCTCAAATTTTCCTTCTCTTTTGTACCATAAGCCATAGTCCTCAGTTTTCTTTAGATATCTCAGAATCCTCTTGATAGTAGTCATATGTGATTCTTTGGGATTAGCAGAGAATATTGCAACTATCCCTACTGCATGTGCAATATCTAGTATGGTATGAATAACATACATCAGTTTCCCAATCATTGATCTATATAAGGTTTGGTTTAACTCATTTGTCTTTTCTTCTTTTGTCAGCTTGTATCCAGTAGCCATAGGTGTTCTAACTAGTTTGGAATCTTCCATCTTGAATATCTTCAGCACTTCCTTGATGTATTTGGACTGAGTGATATAAATGCCTGCATCTTGTTGAAGAATCTGTATCTCCCCAAACATAGAAATTTCAAATTCCTTGCTCATTTCATTATCAAAGGATTTGCATAACAATTCATTTCCCCCAAAAATGATATCTGATGACTTTAAGTTTTTCCATTAGTATACTTATGTGAAAAACATGATAAAGGTCATCAGTATAGGCATAACTGACGGATAGCATACAGGCATAACCAACAAAATAACAATGCTTGACATAAAAATGCTAAGTACAGAATTGACTGACGAACACTGACAAATATTGAACCGATGACAAAGCATAAAGAACATCACCAAAAAAATAGAAAAGGCAAGGAACTTGACGAACAATTTAGAATAGGGACACTGATAGAGCAGAAGACCAACAGACTGACAGAGCAACCCGACCATCACAACCGACAGTCAATTACAAAACCCGCAAAAAGTGGATCTAACTTTCCACGTCAGATAAAACATTGTAATTCTATTTATAGGATTTTAATTTGTTTTAAAACATTACTTGAGGTTCAATCAAGAATATTGTAAATTTTTTAAAGCATCCTAATGGATCTAAAACATAACTAACTAAAGATCAAGGTCAAGTTGTAAACCTTGGACCTAGAGTTAATCTGAAAAGCGTGAATCAAGAATGGACCTAGAAACTAGTATATATAGATGTTCAATCATTTGTAATAGGTAATGAGTTGATAAATGATTGTAGCCATGGAGATCATCTAAGTAGAAGAAGAGAATTCATGCAAAGTTCAAAAATAGATTATATCAGTTATTAAGAATACGGACAAGGCTACCGACAAGCACAGACAAGGTATTATTCAAATCACTCAAGGTGATTACATATACATTGTAAGATTTACATGATATGTTATTAGAAATTAGAGATTTCATATACTATCAGATCAACATTTATATTGTAGTTGCATTCTAACAAGTGCATCACATCAGAACTCCTTTTGTAGAAGGTGGACTAAACAGTTCCTTGATAAATCTCTTAATAGAGTGCACACCTAACGGTGTTGCTAAAGCTTCAAACAAAGTAGATCCTAATAGGTCTCCACTCTAATACTCCTAACTGGGTAGATCATTAGAAGTGATCAAATCACTACTATATTTGACCTCATTTTTCTACCAAATATTTTGAACATCAATTAAAAAGATTTAGGTTGGTGGGATTATAGAAGGAAAACTTCTTTTTTTTTTATTTAATCCATGCCCGTGTTAGTCAAAATTTTGACCAATACCATGTAGGTCAAAATTTTGACCAACATGGGCATAAATTTAAAAAGAAAAAATATTTAGCATCTCATTTCATTGTTTGGTTTTAAGTTGGGAGCGCGAAGGAGCCGGAGCCTAAAAAAGATTTTTCATCTCATTTCATTGTTTGGTTTTAAGTTGGGAGCACGAAGGAGCTGGAGCCTGTGATTGTTTGAAGTTTTATTTGGTGAGAGTAAAAGGAGGACTGCCTGCCTGTGAGAGTTTCCACTGTGGTTTGGTGTAAAAGGAGGACCACCTACCTACGAGTTGTTGCCACTATGATTTGGTGTAAAAAAAGGACCGCCTATAAGGATTTCCTTACTCTGCATTTGTTTAGCATTATTTTATTGGTTACCTACTTAGGGCCCATGAGCAATGTGTTAGGGCATCATGTATTTGGTATTTGCTGGCACATTTTTAACATTTTTGTTACTGGTATTTGTTTTTTGCTGAATTCGTGTGGATTGGAATGTCAAATCTAACTCCATAGGAAGTCTACCTTGAGTCATAGCTTTCAATTGCGACCGGTCTGAGATCATTTGGTGGAGAAATTTGAAAGAAATCACGTGGAGGTCATCTATAGACCATTTTTGACATAAAACTAGGGCAGTCAGCTTTCTACAGTTGGTTTTCTATGGACTCTTTTAGACCAGGTGTGACTGTATACACACTATGGCTTTAGAAGTGCTTAAAAAGACCACAAATAAAAAAGCAACCATAGAATCCTTGCACTCCAAAGACTCCAAACCTTCATCAGTCTTTAATAATGTCTAAAAATGAACAAACCTCAAAGGAATAGGGCTTAGTCCACCAAGAACCCCAAAATCTCCAAATTTAGCACTTTTAAACCCTTAATCCAAGGGTTTCTTAAATCTCCTACCTCCAATCAATTCTAGGTCTAATAGGTGGTTTACTGAGTCCAATTGAGTGCAAATATTTGACAACCATTGGTGGTTTACTGAGTTATAATATGTTGGAGTCTTCCTTAGGATTAGTTAGAGCACTAGAGAGACTTTCTTTCTTTATTGAAAGTGTATTCAATAAAGGAGAATCCATACTTTTGGTGATGTTCATAGTTCAAGTATATTGTGACCTGTTAGAAGTTTATTGTTACCATTCTACTTCTGTTTAGAGTTGTTGTTGCAAAATTCAAAGAGATAAAATGAAGGTTCCATAATGTATGAAGGAGCTCATGAATTAATGGGTTAGTTGATGTTCTTATATGTAGTTTCATGTAGTAGTTTAGAAACCATTCTTGATTTTTACTAGACTTATGCAAGGTTCTTTTCATCAAATAAAGGTTAGATTTGAATATCTCAATTTTCTCA